>JAVHLU010001400.1:0-31337 GCA_036785755.1 Colletotrichum ledebouriae | reverse complement strand
CTCAATCTTTCAGCCGATCTTTATCCCCGAGCCCAAACGCAGAGCGAAACTTTGTCTTTGGGCGAATGGAATTCCGCGGGGAAATCTACTCCGTCCTCCACAGCAGATGCCCTATGAACCTGGAAAGGGAAGACAGCAAGCCCTCACTAGCCATGGGCACGAACCTTCCTCCAAGTTAGGCAAAAAAGGAAAAGAAAAAGGCAAAACCGCAAAGACGGCATGGCACATGGCAATCCTGCAGGAATAAAGGAATCAACTCAATAAACTCGATCCCTTAATGAATAATGATTTTCGACCAGAAACCGAAAACGTTGGGGATGGGCGATCGGCGATAAAACCTTGGGTAGAGAGGATCGGCGATTTATGCTCCTTTGCCATGCAGTTACGCGGGCGGCTTGTCTTGCGTTGCGGAGCCATTCGTAATTTCAATAGCTCACAACCCTGCTCATTTCCAACTTAACGTGGTCTATTGACTGATGGGGGAAGTCGCCGGCGAGGCTATAGAAATGAGCCCCGTCTGTATCGAATTTACATGACATAAATAAATAATCATTGTTTTGTTTCAGAAGAACTTGGCAGTATACTTCGTTAGATCTAACTTACTTAGATACACATCGTAGAAGCAGCGATGCCTCTCTTCGAGGACATGGGTATTCCTATTAGACCACACGCAATGAATCGTTCCTTTCGAAGCTAACGACTGTAAATACCATGCCCATGCGAGTGCCCTATCTTTGTGGATCCGTAGTCAAGCTACTAGAGACCGCATGGAACATGGCTTGGACTGCACCAACCGAAAGCCCATAGAAAACCGCCCAAACGCACAACCCTGTGGTGCTGGAAACTCCCATCTACCAGTACACGATTGCGGCGTTGAGGAACGCCATGGGAGTGAAGACGCTGATGGTGCCGACCATATCACCGACTGGACTTGGTATGATACGGCCGAAAGCTCAAGCGCCGTTCAATACCAGCAAAAAATTCCCGAGATTCAGCGAATGACAGCTTCATGACTTCGCGGGAGAATGCAGCTATGTAGTGAAAGTCAAAGTAGATTCCCCAGAAGCACTAAGTAGTAATTAACCCGCAGACACCCGCAAACTCGTAACAGTTATCTTACCAGGAAGGCGCCCGTGGCGTAAAAGCTGTAATCGGCTTGCCTGAAAGCTGCCCATTGAATCAACGGCGCAGCTTGTCGAGGGGGTGGTCGAGTTTTGACGAGAAATCCAACGACATACAAGGTTACTAGTTGTATCAAAGCTATCGGACGTCCGCATGGTCCAGCCAAGGCCGATTTGGGGTAGCAGTTGCCGAACCATACTCGGGAAAGCCAGTCCGCCAACTGTGGCTCCTGAGGCGGTAATACCAAACGCAAGAGATCGACGTTTTGCGAGATATGTTGAGGTGACAGCCATAGTTGGGCAGGACAACCTTCTGTGACCGAGGCCGAGGCAGATGCCCTGGGCAAGAGAGAACTGCCAATAAGTTATACAAAATGAGGCAGCAACCATCCCCAAGAAATCAAGCAGGAAGCCAGCCGCAAATGGTTGGCGAAAAGAGCCTCATGTGAGTCCACCGGCCAGTAAAAGTGCCGACGAAGAAAAGAAGGAAGACTTTGAAGGAACCGACTGCACCTCATCAACCTAGGCCGCCACACGAAGACATCTTAGAGTGCACAATACGCACCGACCATCGATGCTCGCAACCCTCAGTCCGGGGGTGCCTCAACCATGGCACTCGGCCGAGATGCGCTGCGGCTCAAGCTCTGATGCGATATGCTTCAACAGGGGGTTGAGCTGGACTTTGGGCATGGGCCGGCGGGGGTTTCTCCTCCATGATACCTGAAGTAACAAGGTTCAAGTGGGCTTCTTGAAGGTAAAATTGAGGGAAGCTTAGATCTGTAACTTTATTCCTGAAGCCGCGAAAACGGGCAGACCTGCACGAAATACCCCCCTGCCATTCGGCTTCATTAGGTCATGGGTATTTTTGTTTACAAACATCGCTACCCCACGCCGAGATCATTAAAAGGTGTTATGCATAGGAAAGTTGTAGAGCACATAACATGGGTTAAATTTGTGTGAGAAAGTGTAATTACCCCCATGTGGCTGAACATAGGCGGCAAACAAGGCACCAGAAGCTCATTAAGGTTTCCGACTTCGGTTCACTAGCCGTTAAAGAGCGCAAACATTACGAGCATAATTTAATCTTCTCCGCTTAACTTCCCGGTGACTAATGCGATTTCTGGAATGTTATTCTCGCCGTGTGTGCAGCCCGGACCGGGCGGGAGGGCGTCGGGCATCGATCGGCCGACGAGATCTGGACGGCCCTCGGCCCGGGGGTTTCAATGCCGTTGGTTCCACCAATCAGAACTCAATACTTCTTGAGGTGGAATCCAAATTGCTAGCACGGAAACGTTTTCAAGATTGTTCAACAATGTTGTCATTCCGGGTTCGTGTCTGCTCTACATTGCGCGTGTATGGGTTCCCTGTATAATCGCGGGTGTCCCGGCAGCCTTGCTCAAGAAGGCTTTGCGCCTGCCAACCTCAATAACGTGTCCGTAATATCTGGTTTCTCGAAAGATTCTGACCGGTATCTGGTGAAAATTTCGCCGTTCCTCTTCGGCTTGTCCTGCGAAGTGCGGATATTGCTACTGGTTGTTAGCCGATGCACAATTGAACCGGATGCTTAGCTGTGGTAACTCACTAATGAGTCCAATGCGTCGTTCCACGCCACTTCTCAAAGCAGAACTTCTTCGCTTCGAGAGCTTCATCCGTTGCGAACTTGCGCGGCGTCATGCAGATGTACTGCACGTATCTGATTCGGTCGCCCTCGGGGAACCCGCGAGTCCCACAAAACAAAGTCGGCAGGGTCCACGTTGACCTTGAACAAACTCAAAACCTTTGCTCTCGAAACATTTCACGTCCTTCTCGCTGAATAGGAAGAGGTCCATGAATTTGATCTCCGGGGGCGGGGCATCTTCATGGTCCGCCGACTCACGCTTGTGCGCCAAAAACTGGTTAAAAAAACTCGGCCGAGCCTCGCATAAGCATGAGGCCTCCGTCCTTGGGTCCGCTGGGAGCTAAGTTCAGCAAACCTTGAACAGCTTGCGTACTTCAATTCGTCAGCAAAGTCTTGGATAAAGAGCGCGTCAACTCACATACCCCTTTATCTCCGGATGCTGGTCGAGGTGTGGAGATTCTCGAATATTTCAATGACCTTTAGCTCCACTCAAGCCTCCCATGCCATCTTTTCACACGATACGCCTAGGCCGAATACATGCTGATGAAGACGTCAGTAATTGTGCGCACTAGGTCCAGTATTTGAGACATTTATCCTCCCTTGAAGCTGACGGGAAGGTGATTGGTATCCCATGTCGGCGGGTCTTTGTCGTCGAAACCGAGATCGAACTTCTTGAGCCACTCAATCTCATCGCAATAATATTGGGCACGTTCAGGACTGATTACATTCTTGACGGCGACGCAGCCGTTCTTGTGAAATTCATCCCGGAAATCACCATACTGTCAATGTGTGTTGAACATGACGTCTTTCGTTTCGAACTGCGTGGCGAAGGTCCGCTTTACCTCCGTGTCGCTGGCTGTCTGCGTCTGAGTTGCCATCTTGCGTCTCGCAAACCGCAGCCAATGACAGAAGCACAAGTGATCATGTCAAAGAAGCTGTCAGCGCTGTCGTTGAAGTATTGAACTAGTAATAAAGCGCACTGTTCGCCTTGCTGCTCCTTAGCGGAGAGAAGCTGGGTTGTGTATCCCATCTGCAGCAGGTTCAAGATTCGGTAAATACGCTCTTCCCACCGTTTTGAAGTCGGCCCCGCAACCAAGAGTCCACATCTCCAGTTCCGGCTCTGGGGGTGTCTGTCCAGTCCGGACTTCGTTTCGGTTCGGCTCGGAAGCATGGATGTCTTGGTCGCGGACAAGGCCTGGCGTCAATCCCCCACGCGGGGAAATGACCGTGACAAACTTATGCAATCGCCAATGAGCGCTACGATGCTAATGTTTCCTTGAACCAAGTAGGATCATACCTCAAATTCCTTCCGTAGCTTACACCATGAAACTCTACGAACGATGCGTCATACGCCCCAATATTGGATCAACACAAGATACGACTATGTGTTGGGTCAAAGAGCTTTCTGATGATTTAGGCCTTGTACTTCTACTAGTACCCAAGGTTCTAAGGCTCTCATTTGTCTTATTATTGACGGCTGGTCTTCTGTCGTTTTTGAAGACAAACCCAAACATCATTTTCGATGGCCAACCTTCGTGAATCTATCAGTCTCACATAACATCAATCTGGTTAACGAAGTCGTCAGGAAACGCGTCTATGACTTGGATATTCATGGATACTTATATGACTTGACGCAATCCCTTCAAACACAGTACGCCCGACTATATCCTTCCCGCTATTATCAGCTTCATTAAGATTACGCACTTCGTATACCAGATCCTGATTACTTTGTGAACAAACCTTCCATCGCTCAGTGAGAGACAACAGTGATTATAGCGATTGTGGAAAGACTTTGAGTAAAACTCGTCTCCTCGTCACAGTCACAAATTAAGGTCATGGCCTAAACCAGCTCCGTACACCAGCTTCATCTGCCAACTGGATGTGAGCTCGTGTGAAATTTTGGAAAGCCTTGGTTTTCATTATGCGTGCTTGTAGCTTATAAATGGAAAGCTAGAATGGAAGCTTTTGAGAAGTAATGGTTGTACAACTTCAAGTGCCTCTGGAATATTGTTAGTGAAGCGTTGAGTGCTAGCAATCGAAGGATTCTAGGACAAGCCAGTGAGCTTTTCGATACTATCATAAGATAGAACTCACAGCTTAACTCATATTAATGAAAGCTAAGTGCTTCGCTAGATTATTGTGTTGATTTGAAATACTGTGTCACAAGGTTCATGACAACAAGTGTTCCGCAGTAAGATCATCTGAGCGCATCCGGTGAACCTTACATAGTTCTTAAGGGAAAGGCCGCTCTCTCAGACAGCAGATTACTATTGAAAGTGTCGGCCTGGAAGTGTAGGAGAATGTTGCTTGCTAATGATTGCTTGCGAATTTACATTGCTTTACTGACAACGCATGGAGTAAGGAAGGATTCTCTAGAAGAAAGACAAGAAATGTTTCCATGGCCACTAACTTGTCATTCCCCGAATATTTTCACCGATGGTAGAAGGAAAGACGAATGCAACTCAGCTTCTATATGGCCTCTACGATAGCGGTGGCATATCTAACTGATTGAGTATTTCGGCTGTCGGCTGAAAATCTTGATGTTGAAGGGTCATCAGTATCGCATGGCTTGGAAAGAATTCTTGCGCGTTTAGCTGATGCGACCCTTCGAGGATGTTTGGCAGCCACAAAACAACCAAAGACTGAATATGGAAATGGAAGTTGGGGTCCCGCCCCGCCCATCGTTACCAGTTCTCTTGACGGTAACATCCGATGGAACAATGTTCGGGAAACGCATCCAGTGAGATGCTCGACCACCAGCGAATGCTTGTGAGTGCCGCGCCAATTGAGTTCTTCCCCGCGCCAACCCCAAGATGCGGAGGAAATCAACCTGGAGCTAGCCTGCATATACCCTGGACAAAACATGCAACCAAGCAATGATTGCAACCTCGCATCCACTACCAACGATGCGCACCAGTGATTGAAGCCCTGCAGTCGTCCCGGTGGATCGCTGACCAAGAGGTCTATCATGCTAGAGTGAGCTGAGCTGTCCCTCACAGACCCCGTGGGGAGCGGCTGCTGCCGCTATTAGAGGGAATATTAATATATAAGCCGTTTGGCCTGTCCTAATGATTTTTGGGGAGGCCACTAGTCTTAACACTAGCAAGAGACCGAGGAATCTTTCTTCGTGTTTATCTTGATCTGAGGCTCGCCCAACATCGTCAGCATGTGGTTCAGCGCGCAAGTATGCCGAGGGCTGGCATTCCTCGCCCTCGCCGTTTCGCCTTATGGCACGGAGGCGCAGGCAGTCCCTCCTGTCAATCAGGAAAAGGGAGTTTCAGCATGGCCTTTTGACATGAGCCAAGTCACTCTGAGCAGCGGCCGCTTCTTCGACAATCAGGCCCGCACTCTCAACTACATCAAGTGGGTTGATGTTGAGCGTCTCCTTTACAACTTCCGCAAGAACCACGGACTCTCCACGAACAACGCGCAGGCCAACGGTGGCTGGGACGCCCCTGACTTTCCGTTCCGCACGCATTTTCAGGGCCACTTCCTCAATGCTTGGGCATTTTGTTATGCTCAACTGCGTGATACTGCGTGCAAGAACCGGGCGACGTACTTCGCGGCTGAGCTCAAGAAATGCCAGGCGAACAACGGAAAAGTCGGATTCAACACCGGATACCTTTCCGGCTTTCCCGAGTCCGAGATTGACGCCGTTGAGAAGCGAACCTTGACCAACGGCAATGTGCCGTACTACGCCATTCACAAGACCATGGCTGGGCTGCTTGACGTCTGGCGCCACATTGGCGATACCAATGCCCGTGACGTTCTTCTGGCCATAGCCGCGTGGGTTGATTTCCGCACGGGGAAGCTCACGTACACCCAGATGCAGACAATGATGGCCACTGAATTCGGCGGCATGAACGAGGTTATGGCCGACATTTTCCACCAGACCGGAGACCAACGATGGCTTACCGTCGCGCAACGTTTCGACCACGCCGCCATATTCGACCCCTTAGCCTCAAACCAAGACTCTCTCAACGGGCTTCATGCAAACACCCAGGTTCCCAAGTGGATCGGCGCTTCGCGCGAGTACAAGGCCACTGGAACTAGTCGGTACCAGGACATTGCTCGTAACGCGTGGAACATCACAGTCAGCGCCCACTCATACGCCATCGGTGGCAACAGTCAGGCCGAGCACTTCAGACTTCCCAACGCCATTGCAGGGTACCTCAATCAAGACACTTGCGAAGCTTGCAACACCTACAATATGCTCAAGCTGACGAGGGAGCTATGGCTTACGAACCCGAGCACCACCACATACTTCGATTTCTACGAGAGAGCGCTTTTGAACCATCTCCTGGGCCAGCAGGATCCAGCTGATAGCCACGGGCACGTCACCTACTTCACACCCCTCAACCCTGGCGGGCGCCGTGGAGTTGGTCCCGCATGGGGCGGCGGTACCTGGAGCACGGCGTACGACAGCTTCTGGTGTTGCCAGGGGACTGGTCTCGAGACGAACACAAAGCTCATGGATTCTATTTACTTCTACGACAACTCTGCTCTTTATGTAAACCTCTTCCTCCCGTCTGTGCTACGCTGGACACAGCGCGGAGTAACCGTCACGCAAGCGACTGATTTCCCTCGGAGCGACACCACAACGCTCAAGATCTCTGGCTCTGGACAATGGACTCTCCGAGTTCGAGTTCCTTTGTGGGCCTCAGGAGCTCAAGTCACCGTCAACGGACAAGAAGTGACCACCACGCCCGGAACATACGCTTCAGTCAGCCGCAGTTGGGCCGATGGTGATACCGTCGTGGTCAAGTTGCCGATGAAGCTGCAGGCTATTCCTGCCAATGACAACCCTAAAATCGCAGCATTGGCCTTTGGTCCTGCTATTTTGAGCGGCAATTACGGCAGTGAGAATCTCTCGGCTGTTCCGGCCTTGGACTTGGCCTCAGTGAAGAGGAGCGGCACTACTGGCCTCGCCTTCACTGCGACTGCGGGGGGAAAGACAGTGAACCTCGGTCCTTTCTATGATGCGCAAGGATTCAACTATAACGTCTACTGGTCTATAAGCGGCAAGTTGCCAGCTTGATCAAGGCAAATCATGTTCTATGCAGCTGGGTTTCTGCCTTGAAGTGGATAGTCTTAGCACCGTAGTCGTACTTTAGTCATTCAATGCAGCCTTCGAAAAACAGCGTGCGTGCTAGATTTGCAGGTATTGCCCATCCCTCGCAGCCTTGACCCTAACGCAGTGCGCCATTACTCTGAGATAACGATTATACGCGCCTGATCCGATCACAAGTGGGTGCTCAACTCCTTCGGCTTTGTGTTCGAGTAAATCGAAGGCATAGAGCGACCGATCTTGCGTTTGATGGTTCGCAATGAGTGTATCGACACCGGCTTCCTTCGCCAAGTCCGCGAAGCGACTGAAAGATGTGATTTGTGCTTCCTTGTCCCCGGCCGAGCTAGGAATACCGCCTCCGCCGTAAAGCCCTGCAGTATGCTCAACACCGCCATCATAGATCTTGAAAATGGATGACACGCTACCAGGTGTGTGACCTGGTGTTGCGTAGAAATTGACTGTGACATTGCCGATGGTGAGTACGTCTCCGTCTCTGATTGTCTTGTCCTCCAGAGGGCCAACGGCCACCCCCTTCAGAGTCGCCCAAGCAGGCGCGGAGGCGTAAACAGCAGGACCGTAGGTATCTTGAAGATAGCGCGCTCCGCCATAATGATCGTGATGTTCATGGGTGATGTCGTGCGGGATGGGGCCTACCTGCGTAGTCACGTGCGGTCCCACCCGCTCCAGAGCGGGTATATATATCCCTTCGGTCCGTATACCCCTATTTAGAGCGACTTCTTCCTATAGATATCTTAATATAAATAATATATACTCCTTTATTACAGACTTCATCCTATATACCCTTCTTTATAATAACCCTTCCCTTAAACGCTTATAGCTATTAGAATAGTTATAAGCCTAGCTCTTAGCTAGTTTAACTTCGCTTATAATATACCTATCTTATATAACCCCTAATATACTATTATAGCTTTAGGCGCTCCTTTTAGCCCTCCTCTTAGCCCTCTATTTAACCCCTCTTAGTTACTAATATAGCGCTTTAACCTAACCCTTCTACTACCTAGCTATATATATATACTTACTATCTCTCTAAGCTATATAACTAGTTTACTTAGTATTTATAGCTTTGCTTCTATACCCTTTAAGTAGCTATATAGGACTATATTAACCTAAGTAGTTAACCTATACCTAACCTTATATACTATATAGCGCGCTCTCTAATAATTAAGAAGCTTACTACGCAGCGTAATAAGAAAGCCTATAAGACCTATACTTATAAATATAATAAATAGGCTCTATAGCGCTATATATATTAAAACCTAAATAATATAGAGCCCTTACCTCTACTACTTCTTATAGTTAATAATATTTATCATAAGTATATTACATATATAGCTAACTATAATATCGCTAAGAAGACCTAAAAGTCTCTTCTTAGTAGCTATTATAATATCTAGAACTTTATATATTATATTATTAACCCCTCCCTTCTTATAGTCATTTAAAATAACTTTATAGCTATTAAGAATACCTCCCTCTAGTCCCTTATATAAGCGCTTAAGTAGTTAATTACCCCTATAGACTATTACAAGCTACGCCCAGGTCAAGCCTACCTAGGCTTCTACCCAGGTTTACTACCTTAAGGAGCTACCTAGGGCCTACCTAGGGGCTTACCTAGTTATTACCTATAGACTAGTAAAATCTCTACTAGAGAGGAAAACTTCCCCTTTTCCTCATTAGCTTAAATAAATAGTATTATAATAACCTCTTATTAAATAAGCTTAGGTCTAACCCCTTATATATTTAAGCTTATTTTAATAATAATAATAATAGGTTAAGTACTACTCCCTACTAGTTAGTAAGATAGTTAACAGTAGTATAGCTAAAACTTAAGATAAGCTATTATAAGCTAATTTAGTAGTAGTAATAGAGTCCCTCTAGTAATAGTTATAAGAGGTTAAGCAGGGGAATAGCTAATATATAGTTATATAGACCCCTATAAGTACTACTAGTAAGGTATTAGTAATACCTAGTATAATATACTAGAAGCTATTACCCCTACTCCTAAAGTTTTTAAATTAATAAAAGGAATATACTACCTAGGTATAATAAATAAAGCATAAGATTACTATAGATAGGGCGTTCTATACTATAGATAATAAGGTATAATACCTTATTAACTCCTATTTAAATACTATAGCTTAATAAGTAGTCTCTACTTTCTATAGAGCTAGGGGGGGCGGGGGGAAATATAACCCTAAGGACTTTATAGCTTACCTAGACTAGATATATAAGGACCTAAATATCTAGTTATAAGCTATAGCCTAATTATAAACCCTCTAGTAAAAAGAGAATAAATCCCTAGTAACCTTCTTATTAAGATTTAAGTAAATACTAGCTAATATAAGTAGTATAAACTAGCTTAGCTAAGTCTAGATCTTACTTCTAGAGGCCTCCCTTACCCCTAGGCTAAGGGATTAGCTAATTACTATTAACTTACTAGCTAATTATAGTAGCTAGCTCTTAAAGGTCTAGAGTATTATATAGAAAGTAGAGCGCTAGAAGGTTACTAGTAACTACTTAGTAACCTACTAGAGGCCTACTACTAAGAATACTAAGGGGGATACTTATATAACTAGAGCTATATATATCTTATAAGTTAAGGAAGTAAAATACTATAACTACTAAAACTCTAGATCCTTCTTAAGTACCTCCCTAGTATAATACTAATAACCTTAGAAGGGTATAAGGAACCCCTATACTTTAAGCTCGGAATTACGCCGCAGCCCCTTCGCAAAAAGACTATAACAAATTCACCTAGTTCGTAGGTATAATTCGGGAAATACTATATAGGTATTTTAACTTATACCCTCTACTAGTTAAGGAAAATAATATAGGAACCCTATACGTTCCTACTACTCGCAAGCAAACCCTCTAAATATTACTATATAGAGTTAGACGCGCGCCGCACCGGGGCCGATTATATCGGAGCCGAACGGGCTACTAAGGCTCTCGTGGCCTGGAAACGCCCTCGCTGAACCTTCTAGCAAGGCGCTGCGAAAGCCACCATACGAGGAACCCCTATACTTATTATACTTATAGAGCTAGAGGTTATATTACCTAGTACTACCCTAGTAAAGAGGACTAGCTACTTAGGTTTATAAAAATAAAAACCTTAAAAAAAGAAATAATATATTATAAGGTTATAAATAACTACTAAGTAGTAACTAACTCCTTAGAAGAAGATAAGGAGTTAGGAAAAGACTAACTCTAGAGCGAAATTAAGCTCTAGAGCTTACTAAAGAGGAGATATTAGATTAGGAAGAATATAAATAGAAAGAACTAGCTAATAATAAGCTTATTATTATTTAAGTTAGAGTTAATAGAGGATATCTAGCTTATACCCTAGTAAATACTAAGAGTAATACCTATATAATAATTAACTTTTCCCTAGCTTAATACCTCTATCTTTTATATATTAAGAAGAGATACTAACTTATAAGAGGGTATATACTTAGTAAACTATTACTAAGTAATATACTAGGTATTAAAGTATTTAACTTAGAAATAAGTAGTAATACCTAGTATATCTTTATATATATAGTTAGTAGCCTAGACCCTAATATCCTCTTAGGGCGCTCTTATATAAAATAGAACTAGGTTATTTATAACGCTATAGCTTATTAAGTATACTATAAGAGGGGATAAGTTAGGCTATACCTAAAGGACTAAGAAGAAACTCCCCTTATAAAAGAAATAAGGGCTATAAGGTTCCTTAATATACCCTTATTCTCTATAATTTACTAATACCTAGTAAGATAATAAGGTAGGTACTAGGAGGGTACTAAAGAGGTATTAGTATAGGCTATTAGCTTAGCTAATATTAAGAAAGCCTTAAACTTAAGACTGAAAGAGAATTAATAATACTATCTACTAAACTAGGTCTTAAGGGAGTTTCCTAACCTATTTAACCCTAATAAGGCTTACTTATTACCCCTTAGGTAACTAGGAGTAAACTACTAAATTAACCTTATATTAGAACTAGATAAGAGGGAGCTACTACTCCCCTAGGGCCCCTTTTATAATATATTAAGAAAAGAGCTACTAGTAATAAAAAAGACCCTATAAGACCTCCTAGATAAGGGTTTATTAAGGATAGTAGCTTACTTACTAGGGTATTAGTACTCCTTATAAGGAAGCTAGGTAGGGGAATTCGCTTCTATATTAACTATAAAGCCCTTAATATAATTATAAAAAAAGACTATTACCCCCTCCTACTAATCTCTAAAACGCTACGCTAGGTAAGTATAGCTAAGTAGTATACTAAGCTAGATATAATAATAGCTTTCTATAAGTTAAGGGTAGCAGAGGAGTACTAGGAGAGAACTATATTCTATACCTAGTATAGGTTATTTAAGTAAGTAGTCTACCTATTTAGTCTAACTTATACCCCTACTAGCTTCTAGTAATATATTAATAGTACCTTATAGGACTTCTTTAATAACTTTATTACTACTTATATAAATAATATATTAATTTACTCTAATAGAATAAGGGAAGATTATAAGGGGAAGGTCTAGGAGGTCCTCTAGAGGCTAGTAGATATAAGCCTAAACCTTAACCCTATAAAGTGCGAGTTCTTAGTTAAGAGAGTTAAGTATATAGGGTTTATTATAGAAGTAGGAGAGGGTCTCTCCTATAACCCTAAGAAACTCTAGGTAATTACTAAGTAGTTACCCCCTATCTCCCTAAAGGGAATCTAGAGCTTCCTAGGGTTTATAAACTATTATAATATATTTATATTAAAATATAGGGATATTATTAAACTACTTATACTACTTACTAGGAAGAATATAATATTCTAATAGGGAGATAATTAAGAATAAGCCTTTTTATAGCTTGAGTAGCTTTTTAATACCTAGCTAGTACTCTACTAGTTTAGTTTAGAAAATAAAACTATTATTAAAACTAACTATTTAAGATTTATATTAGGAGGGGTGCTCTTATAAGTTAACCTAGAGGCTACTTAGTACCCTATAGCGTTCTACTTATAGAAGCTCTCGCCTATAGAGTATAACTACCCTATTTATAATAAGGGGCTCCTAGTAGTCCTTTCTTACTTATATATATAGAGAGTAGAGCTATATAATATAACTACTTTTAAGGTACTAACTAACTACTAGGGGCTTAAATACTTTATAAAGAAGTAGCGCTTTATAAAGTACTAGAGCTAGTAAGTAGAGGAGCTATCTTAGTATAATTTTACTATTAAATACCGCCTTAATAAGAAAGTAATAGCCCTTAATACCCTCTCTTAGAGGGAGTAAGATATATTATAAGGGTAGGATAATAAGTAGAAGCAGGAGAGGGTCTTATAGCTAATACTAAACCGCGCCTACCCCCGCGGGAACCCTATAGTTAGCCCCCTAGTAAGGAGAAGTTAGAAGGGCTATATTAATATCCTAAATATTATAGTCTTTAATAATAACTATAAACTATAGGTGCTATAGCTAGAAACTATAAAAAAGGATATAATATATAAAGCTATATACTATATAATTACCTACTACCTTTAGAGCTTCCTACTAGATATAAAAGCTAAGGTCTAAATTAGTAAGTATAATATTAATAGTTAGGGGAGACTAATATTTAGGGGGAGGCTATAGGTACCTAATAGGGAGGATAATAATAACTTACTAAGGGAGCTCTATATAAAGATTATCTAATAGAGCTATAACTTAAGTATAACTACCTACCTAGGCTATAATAATACGCTAGAAATAGTAAGCTAGTAGTTCTATTAGCTAGGATAATTATAAATAATATAGAGATTTATAAGGAACTATAATATCTATAGAGGGATATATATCTAGAGATAAGCTAAGAGGGGCTTCCTAAAGCCCCTATTAGTACCTACCTAGTTATACTTAGACCTCTTAATAGACTTTATTAAAAGACTTACTACCTATAAAGGATAATACTAGCTAATACTTATAAGTTATAATAAATAAGCTAGGTAAGTTAGTAATACTAGAGGAGATAGGTATTATAGAAGTAAAAGCTTATAACTACTAGTTCCTTACCTCCTACTTTAGTTCTATAGGTTCTTATATAGTATTATTAGTAATTAAGGGTCTAACTAGGTAAGCTACTTCTAGGCTAAATTCTACTACCTTATTAGTATAAGGAGACTATTAAATACTATATATTACCTATAAACTAATAGTAATACTAAGAGGTAGAACTAGGAGATATAAGCTATCCTATGGGCGTTTATAACCTAGGTATAGGATAACTAGGGGTAGCTCTTACCTACTACCTAGCTAGCGCTCTATAATAAGGTTAGTAGTATAACTAGGCTCTCGCTATTCTTCTTAGAATATAGGTACTATACTAACCCTATACTTATAGTAATTAATATAATAGAATAAGCCCCCTCTAGGGATATAGTAGATACCCTCCTAGTAATAAGACTATAAGAAGTAGTAGACTTTATTTAAATAAGTATTGCAGCTACCTAATAGTATAGCAAGGAGAATATAAACTAGTATAAGATACCTATAGAGGAGTACTAAGTAGGTAATAAGATTTAGCTTTTAATAGCTAACTATAAAAACCCTAGGCTTAGTAAGAAGCTATTATAAGTATATTATAAATATACTATAGTTAGAGTCCTAAGCCTATATATTATTAAGTTAGATATACCTAGTAATATCTACCTAAGGTTTTATATATATATAGACCTCCTCTAGAGAGTACTAGAGGACCCCTTGCCTATATAAATAAGGATAGACCCCTAGCTACTACTAATTATAGCTAATAATAGCGAATTTAAGTAGTATATAGAGGAGATATATATAGCGCAATAGAAAGTAGTTAGGCGAGGGTAGAGGCGCGAGGTCCTAGTTAAGTAGGAGGGGTATATAGAGCTTACCTAGGAGCCTATAGAGGCTATTATAGAGACTGCTATAGTAAATAGGTATAAAGCCCTATATAAACTAGTTATGAATAATAATAGCGACCTAGCCTATGCCTAGGGGGGAACTAGCTAGGAGGGGGGATAATATTATAAGCTATACCTAGGTTAAGCCTACTTAGGCTTCTACCTAGGTTTACTACCTTAAGGAGCTACCTAGGGCTTACCTTATTATTCCCTATAGACTAGCAAAATCTCTACTAGAGAGGAAAACTTCCCCTTTTCCTCTTTAGCTTAAATAAATAGTATTATAGCGACCTCTTATTAACTAAGCTCAGGTCTAACCCCTCGCATAGACCTTACTATAGTTATTATTATTTAAGATAAGTATATTTATATTCTAGAGTAAGTAAATACCTCTATATTACTATATATCTCATACTAGTAATAGCATATTATATATTAGTATGCGAGGTTACTTAGGGTCTCTAAAATCTAAGGTGTTATTATAACTAAATGCTTCCTTAAGGTAGTTAGTAGGTATATAGCACCTATATAGGTATAGAACGCCCTCATTAAGGTTATAATCGCTAAATAGACTAGTACTACGCTACGCCTCCTTATTAAAATAGCTTTAATATTTAGCGCCCTTATTACATAATAGTTAAAGTAGCCTAATACCCTTATAGGTATATTTAATATATTAATAAAAAGACGTAAACCTATTATTACTAAAAACTCTATATTAAAGCGAGATAATAGTAGGGATTATATATAATACCCCTATAGGTATACCTACTATTAGTTAATATAATATTATAATTACTTCCTTTTATATTGAGAAACGTCCTATAGGGCTATATTTATAGTTACTAAAGAGCTTATTCTATTATAACGAGAGTAGCTATAACGTGGTTACTTATAACTATAGTTAGAGGAACGACCCTAGAAAAAGGTCGCTCTAGAGCTAATATTAGTTATGTGCTACGCTAGGAACGGGCAATGCTAAAGGTATCATAATATACCCCCCTAGATATAGTAGTAGCTAGAAAAGCGCTTAACTACGCGGTATCCCTTGAAATACCTAAATATAAAGCGATATATTTATAAATAACCTGTTAATAAGCCTATTTATAAAAGAGATAATAAAGTAAAGTTATCTATATTAAGTATAGGCGAAGTATAAATAGTTATAGGTTTCTACTTTTATAACTATTACTATTATTATTATAATACCCTTTATTTACTAACTCTTACTAATAGTAGTAGAATCTATTATCTCTTATTAGCTTAGGTAGGGTAGCTACTATTATATTAACTCTAAATAAAATAACCTAGGTACCCTCCTACTTTCTTAACTCTTCCCTATATATAATATAATAACTATATATACTCTTAACTTTAGTTCTAATAATAACCTTATTACGCGCGCGCGTGCGCCTATATCGCGCGACGATCTTAAAGCTATTATAATATACTAATATATCTATAGATACCTCTTAAAAAGCAGACTAGTTAGGCTATAGCCCTTAAGAAAGCGCGCGCTACTAAAGGTAAGAATAAAGCTAGGGGTAGAGGGGTGCGCCCTCCTCCCCTAGAGAGTAATAATAAAGTTATATATATATTATTCCTTCTTACTATTAATATATAATATACTAATATATTATATAATAAGTAGAAAGAAGTAGAAGTAACTTATAGAGGGTAGCTTTAAGGATAAGGGTTTATAGCCTAAGAGGCCCTAGGGTTACCCTCCTAGGTAGTTTAAGAGGATAGCTCCTAGTAAGTTATAACCCTTTTATTATTACTACTATTTACTTAAATATTACTAACCTTATTATTATTATAATCTCTAAGGAGATAGATAAGGTTAAAGGTACTAATAAGGGTAATTTAAAGCCCCTTCCTAGCCCTCCTCCCCTAGGTAGAGGTATAGAGATAGAGTAAGTACTCCTATTTAATAAGCGCTATTTTTAATATATTTTAAGTAAGCTTTTAGGCTTATTAGATAGAAGGTGCTCGCTTAGTATAGTAAGTAAGTATAATTATTATTATAAGGGTAAGGTGCCTTATTAATAGATAAGCGCCCCTATTACTATTATAGCCTACTAATATATTAAAGCTAAGACTTTAGATAACCTAGTAGTTAGAAAGATAAGGTTCTATATATGCTTCGTTTTTATAACTACCTTTTAATATAACTTATAAACCCTTGCTTATTAGAGAGCTACGCTCTATAAGGCTATTACTATCTAGAAGGAGGAGATTATAGTAGTAAAGAAGGGTAGTAATAGTAAGGGTTTAGGTAGGGCTCCTAAGGTAATAAGTAGTTCTAGTATATATAGCGTTATCGCTCTATCTCCCGCCCTAGTTCTATTTAGAACCCTAGTAGTTAGCGTAGGTATACCTATACCTTATCTCCCTACTAGTAATATAGCTACTATAGTATACTATATAGTTAATAGTCTTATTAGTATATATTTACTAGAGGTATTACTACCCTCGTATAATATCTTAATAGATTAGTATAAGCAAATTCTCTAAGGTTAGGTAGTAGAAAATTAGCGTTTTAAAGTAGCCCTTTAGGGTAAATTATATTAGTTTTATTCCTATAAGAGTAACTTTAAGCTCCCTAGCTAGTAAGCTATAAATTAATTAAAAACTAGGCGCTACTAGCCCTCCTATACTTATTTAGAGTATCCCTTATTTATTATAATTATTCTCTATATATCTTATAGATTAAGGATCGAATAGAACTATTTAAATTTCTTATAGTTAAGAACTTTTATAAGACTATTAGCTAGTATATTATTTATTAAGATATATACTACGCTAAATAATCCTCTAGCGTATTCTTATTATAGCTATATATTCTAAATATTAATATACTATAGCTTAGTTAAGATCCGTTCCTTTTTACTTACTATAAGACGAATTATCTATTAGTTATTATAATAAATCTTCTAAATATCGCTAAGTTTAAGAGTAATATCTCTAAATAGCTTCTAAAGAGTAATTATCTCCTTAGTAGTATATTTAAGGCTTAGAAGCTCTACTTCTATTATTAACGTTATAACTATAGCTTATTAAGCGGCTTTCTATTAGATTAATCCTCTAAAGAGCGAGATTATATACCCTTAAGATAACCTCTATATCTCCTTATTATTTATAAATAAAGTATTACTTATAATTAGTAGTACTTATCTACCCCCCTAGTTATAAAAGCGTATTATAAGGTAATAAGTATAATATAGGTATTATATAACCTCGTTAGTAGTATTATAGTAATAAGGAGCGGGGTTTATTAGGAATCTTAAGAGTAGGGAATATATAAAAGTAATATTAGGTTAGATTATAATAATAATGTAGAGTATAAAGCTAATCTTCTCTTAGAAACTCTTTACTTCTAATAGTATTATTACTATTTTATTTTTTAGGAGTAGTAAGTTTAGAAGGGGGGTTACTAGCGGTCTTAAGTTAAGTAAATTAAACCTTTTTATAACTTACTTAATATATTAGTTATAAGAAAGGTATATCTTTTATATAGCTTAGTTATAGATAACTCTAATTCTAAGATAGCACTTAACTAGGCTTTATTCTTTTAACTTATATACTTCCTTTAGGCTAGTAAATACTTTTTATATTACTTCTTTATAGTTCTTATAAAATAGGATAAGGAGGTTATCTATATAGAAGATAACGAGGACCCTCTTCTTAGTTAACTAGAAGAGATATAGGTCTTTGCTTATAGGTATAAGGCCTAAGCGCTAAAGGGTTAAGGATAACTCCTTATATTAGAGTAGTAGTATATCCCTTAGCCTATAGAGCGCGTAGTATAGTTTAATATACTTTCTAAGCTACTTAAAGCTATCTAGTAACTTATAAATAATTAAGTCTTCGTTTAGGTCCTAGGAGGTATTTAGGAATATATTAATAATATTAAATTATTTAACTTTAAGGTTAAATTATATAGTAATTACTATTACTACCCTAAAGGTATAAGTAGTAAGGGTTATTATATAAGTCTATTCGAGGGGCGACTTTTCTTACTAATCGCCTTGAAAATAAATCCTTGCTTTATACTAATTAAGGATATTATCCTTATTAAATTTATAAGTAAATACCTACTTTAAAGGGATTAGTCTCTTTATTATTATCTCTTAATTAATAACGCGCTATATATCTATCTATTATAGTTTACCTATCTTAACCTTAGCTACTTTTTTAAAGCGAGTTTAGAGCGCTTATAGGAGGTTTAAAAGTTCCTTCTATAAGTATAGTAGCTTAATAAGGTTATTAGTAGTAAGATATTTATAGATTATTATAGTTATATAAGTAGGCTTCGCGCTATAAATAGTAGTATAAATATAGCTATAGAGCGTATAGTGCTCTATACTAGCCTTTTAAAAAGCTTTCTACTAATTAGGTATAAAAGTCTTAAAGAAGCTAGATACCCGCTCCTACTCTATATAATATTAGAGTAAAAATTGGTAACTAGAGCGGGATTCGCTTTCTACTATTCCTAGTTATAAGTTACTAGGTAGTAGACTATATAGCTATTAGCTTTAATAAGTTTAGTTATAGCCCTCCTAGTTCTATACCTAGTTAGACCTCTATTTAGTATTAGCTCTCTCCTCTCTATCCTAGTATAGCTATACTAATAGATTTAAGGGCTTCCTATCTAAAGGTTTATTCTTATTACTCTTACTTACTTTAGAAATATATTATAAAATAGGGAGTAATTTAATTATAATATAATCCTCGATTTATTCCCCTTTAGAATTAACTTCCCTAATAGCTTTATATATATAGTTTATTTCTAATATATATATTATACTTATTACTCTCTTTATTAGAGCTAGGCTTTTATCTAGCTCTAGCGTAAGATTAGGGGATAATAGCTACCCCCCTTTCTAACTTACTTATCCCTATAGAAGTTTTAGGATTCTTCTATTTAGAGACTTAGTTATAGGAAAGAGGGTTAATATAAGTAACTATTTAGTTATAAGTATTAATCTAGCTTTATCCTTATTTATAACGCCTAGGATCTAAAGTTTAAAGTTAACTTATAATATAAGCTTTTTAATTTTTTTTACTATCTTATAGATAATATCTTCTAGGATAGCCTCTTTTACCTTATCCTTTATATAGAAAGTCTATTTATTAAACGTTATATTCTATATAATAATAACTATTTATAACGCGGGGATCTAGACCCTATATAGGTTATAGGCGTTTAGAATATATCCTACTAGGTATTTAATATATCCCTGCGGTATTACTTTAAAGTCTCTCATATTAATTCCTCTCTCTCGTTCCCTCTTAAGGGGGTATATATATATCCCTAGTAAGGGCGAAGGCTATAGGTTAGGGTTACTCTATTATTAAGTTACTACTAGTAAAAGTACTAGTAGAACTACTCCTCTTCGATCTATAGTAGCGAATACTAGTTTTAGCGCTTAAGTAGGCTTATATTATAAAGCTTTATTACTACTAGTACTATCTTAGCCTATAGTTTTATAGGTAAGCTAGCTATAGCGAGTATCTTAATCGTTCGAGTTATAACTTCCTAACTAGCCTATTCCCCTCTAGTATTTAGTTCCTTTATATATAGAGGGGTCGTTTTAACCTCTATTCTTTCTATATAGGTCTAAGCCTTATATCCTATATAGCTTATAAGTGAAATTACTAACCTCTTAATATCTTATCTAATCTTATAAATAGAAAGTCCCTTCTATTAAGATACCTATTCCTTAAAGGTATATAGAGCGAGTACAACGCTATTATAGGTCTTATTAATATATAGAAATATAAAGAGCTAACTAGTATATTTATTCTTAATAATAAAGAGCTACTAGTTCTAGTTAAAGCCTTTAGGGTAGTTAAAGAGATCCTATATAATTCTATAGTAAGGGTATATTACTTTATCTTTTAATCTTCGTCTCGAAATTACCTATTTAGTATATATAACTACGTAGTATTATTACTATAGGCGCGTTAGGCCTTTAATCCTTACCCCCTAAGTAGTATATACTAGCTACTCTAGAGCCTCGGGGCTAAGGTAGCTATTTTAAAGGTACTAAAGTATTATATTATCGCTCTAGTTTAATAGTAATATAAAAGAGGTATACTTATATATTATAAGCATATAGTTTATATTATTAATAATAATATTAATACTTCAGGGGATCTACTTAGGAATAGAGTATAAGGAATAAAGCTTATATTTAAGGAAAGCGAGGTTTACTTTCTTAATAAGTTTCTTAATTATAATACTATTCTTATAGGTTTTAAAAAAAGTATATTATTATACTCTAAATACTAAATACCTATCTTTTAAAATAGCGCTTTAGAGATAATATTAATATAAAAGTTCTCTATATATCCTATATTATAGAGCATAAGGTCTTTTATATTTACGCTTTTAAGCTATTAAGAGCGTTCTTAATAATCTATATACCCTTTATAATAATTAAGTATAAAGCTATTTTAGAATTAACTTATTCTCTATTATAATACTTAATTAAGGAGGAGATAAGTAGGGACTTATTATTTATAAGGTATATCCCTCTATAGTTATCTAGGATTATAAACTTATATAATATATAGGGTCCTAAGTAGGGGGTTATAAAGATACTTAGGTACTCTTTATTAAAATTAACTATATTATCCTTAATCTCGTTTAAGAGGGTTATATAGAAAGCGATTATTACTATATTAATAGGGTAGCTAAGGGCTATATTAGATTTCTTAGATAAATGTCACAGACGGTACGGTGCAGAGTGAGAGAGTCAGTATAGTTAGGTATAGCCAAGGTTGAACATTCTTCTCTAGCCCTCTAACTATTAGGTGAGGGCTAGGGGACTTATCTAGGGGTTACCTAGTGCCTCCCTATAACTCCTAACTCCTACGGACTTCCCTAACTTAGCCCGTTGAGCCCTTTCCCCTGCGACGTTATCCTGGCTCGTGACACGATCCCCCCCCTCTAAACTGGTCTGCCCTTAGACCAGTTCACTCTATAGTTATCCGGAGGGCACCCAGTGCCTCCCCATAGGACTTCATAACCTCCTAGTTTCTATAGGACCAGAATTCGGCGTCCCTCGTTCTAGCTGTATAACTCTTCCTTAGATAGCTAGGTAGCTCAGAGGAGTCGTTAACTAGTGGTAGGGCACCTATCCTCTACCCTAGTCACTCTCATGGCTCTTATACCTAGGTAGTAAGGGACTTCATAGCTCAGAGGAGCAGTAAGCCAGTAATAGGGCTAGTCCCCCTACTCTGACTACTCTCATAGCTTTATCTGATAGGTCCAGGACTACCTAGTAGTTATCCGGATAGTTGCAGCTAAACCCCCTCACGAGGGCTGCTCTTTCCTTCGTGGGGTTGCGCCAAAACGTATTATTACTTAGGCTCGTTTTTATTGCTTTGGATTCGCCCTCTGAATTATCGTATTTTCCGCCTGTTGTTGTATTTTTAGCTCCTTTGTAGGTCTAATAAGGGTATTCTCCCTCTAGGGATGAAGAAGGCCTTTGTTATAGTATGGGGGGTTGCCGGTCGTTATCTCGTGACTACCCGGTGCCTCCCCGTTCGCGGTAAAGTTGAACAAAGTCGAACAACATAATTATCTAGAGATTATCCTCCTTTAGGCTGCGTAAAAGGCCGGTTTTAGCGTTAAGTCGAATAAGTATAAATATTGTTCGAAATTCCGCCCTGCTAAAATCTCTTCTTCTTACTTCTTCAGATTCACAACTACTACTAACGCCAACAAGTTGCCGTTAGCCTCCTGCTCCCCCACTAATAACTTCATCTCAATCACCACATAACGAATTCATCATTATATCGTCCTCCGCCGCTAATACCGCCGACTCCGTCAACGAAGCTCCCCTCCCCGCTGCGGGTGTGCTCCGGGGGTGCCCCTGCTGCTGGTGCCTCCTAGCCATAGCGAAGTGGGAGCCCCCCAAGGAGGATCTCCCCTATATCGAGCTCCTTGCGAGCTTGATTCTTTACTTCGAGAGCGATAGTAAGTTTCTAGTCCTCCCCTAGTGCTTATCTAGTGCTTGTCTAGTGCTTTGCTGGTTTTTAGTTTCGAATTCGCTACTAATTTGTTCGTTTCTTAGACGCCTCTGCTAAATACAAGCGTTATGCTAAAATAGGCAACGGCAAGGCCTGCATTGCCGTACGTTATACTTGATGCTTTCCGTTTCTCATCTACTAACTCGCTATAGGCCACCCGTCGCATATTAGGCGCCGCTAATAAGATCAAACGCCTCATGGACGAGGCTAGTTCCTAGCCCGACCTTCGGGCGTGGTACGCTAAGAACCAGGTAGGTCCCCAGTGCCTCCCCAGTGCTTTGCCCCTAGCGTCTAATTATGTTCAGGAGGAGATCCTCGCCGCCTAGCTCGCGGTTAAGAAAGCCCTCTAAGTCAAGAAGAACGAGGCTACTATAACGCCTGAGAAGCGCAAGGCCGAGGAGGCCGAGATCTCCGCGGAGATGGAGAACCGCCGGGTAGTCGCCTTGGAGGATGCAGCTAGGTACCAGCGGCGCCTCGCCAAGGAGGCCGAGAAGCAGACCGAGTTGCTGCGTAAGCAGAACGAGGAGCTCCGCCGCCACCACCTAGAGATAGAGCGGTTGGCCGGCAAGCAGCTAGACGCGCAGGATGCGCGAGCCGAGCGTGCCAAGGAGGCGAATGAGGCCTATAACAAGGTGGTAAGTCGACCTAATCTCTACCAGTGCCTCTCCGGTGCTCCTCCGGTTAGCATTTCTAACTTAAAGTAGTATCGCGAGGTTTTAACCGCTCCGTCTATTTCGGGGGGAGACGACGAGGAATAATGACGATGCTGAGGGCGCTGGCGCCCAGTGGATTCAAAATTTTCAGGAGCGCCCCTAGTGGGCTGCTAATGACCTCTAGGTGGTGGTTAGTTACCTTCGGGCATTTTTCTAGTCTCTTTCCGCCTTGTTAGGGGCCTTCGGGCCAGTGAATTGAGATACCCGGCCAGCGTGCCCTGTTTCTGCCCAACTACTAGTCACCCGTTAAGTTATCTGTTGAATTGTGTAGCAATCACGACGCTTTTGCTTGTAATCGGGCTTCGTAGTCGCTTCGTAAGTCCATCGATACGTTACGTTGCGGCTCCTATGAATTATCTAGTTCGCTGTAGCCCTTCTATTTGATGAGGTACTAACGGTTTCGTCTAGGTCCCCTATGGGTAACGATGTGGTCTACTGCATAGACGTTATTATCGTCGTCAATTGGGATATCTCGTGGTGAAACGGCTGAGCCAAAAAAGGGTTCCAGTTGCGTAGGCGCGAATACATTATGGATTTAGTAATTTTTATCTATCTATAGCTCATACGCCCGTCCCCCGTTGATCACCCGTTAGATCCTAAATAGGCCTAAATATTTGTTGGAAAGTTTACGGGAGGGCCGCCTCTGCCTGATATTTTTTGTCGAAAGTAGGACGAGGTCTCCTATAGCGAAAATAATAGGGGTCCTCCTCCGATTATAGAACTTGCTATATATGTTATTACACTTCCGAAGCAAGTCGGTAACGGCTAACCTCTGGGTGAGTAGGCCATGGATTCTCTCATGTGCTGCTAGGACTGAAACTTTTAACTGGGGTTCAATGTCGTTAGGCCCACGAGGGGAATACCCCATCAGCAGTTCAGCGGGTAGCGTCTTGGTGGCTTTATGGTAGGAGTTGTTGTAAACGAATTGGGCTAGGTCGAGCCACGTTGCCTAGTCGTCCTGGTTAATATTATAGAAAGTCCTTAAAAAGTGCTTAATACTCTGGTTCTGGCGTTCCGTTTGGCCGTCGGTTTGGGGATGGAAAGCGGTACTGATCTTCCTCTTAATAACTAGCAGGTAGCATACTTCGGACCAGAAGTTGCTAGTAAATAGCGATCCCTGATCGGATATGATAGCTTCTGGGAGCCCGAACGTGAGGAAGACGTATTTGGTTAGTAGCGTGGCTAACCCGTTAGCAGTAAGTGACTCCCTGGTGGGGATATATAGGGAGTATTTCGTGAATCGATCGACGATAACGAGGATAGTGTCGTAAGGCTTGTTTTTGGTCGTGGGCGACAACGGTAATTTGGTGATGAAGTCGATCGATATTTGCTCGAAGGGCCTGGTAGGTACCGGTAGGGATGCTAGTTTACTATATGGGGGGTGGTGTCTCGGCTTCGTGCGTTGGCACGTTGCACACGTCTTGATATATTCTTTGATATCGCCCTTCTGCGCGTTCCAGAAGAAGGATTTTCTGATCCTCTTTAGTGTCTTGGTGACCCCCTGGTGACCCCCGGATGGTTCGTCGTGAAAGGCTCTAAGGACTTTATTTCGAAGTAGGTGGTTATCTGGGATATATAGCCCTCCCTGGTATCTTAGGGTACCGGTGTTATCTAGTGACTACCTTATGCCTCGCTATTCCTACTCCTTATTAATATAAAAGGGGTCTTTCTGTTAGGCCTCCTTAACTTGTTCCTGGAGCGATAGTATAAGTTGCTCTAGCGAGGTGTTCGGCGGTTGGGCACCTCGTCGCCGCCCGGTGCCTACCCTTCGGATAGCGGTGTCGTTAAAACGTTATAAGAAGTCTTATAGGAGCGAGTCCCTAGCTTCGATAATTTCCCTATCCTCTAGGGCATAGTTAGGTCTCCGAGATAGGCTATCGGCTGGGTTATGGCGACCCGGCCGGTATTCAATTTCAAAGTCGAGCATCGATAGGTCCTATAATAGCCGAGCCTGGCGGCTGCTTAGCGTCTTCTTATTAGTGAGGTATTAGTGACCTAGGTGGTCGGTGATAAATCGGATACGATGCTAGGAGTAAAGCAAGTAGTGCCGCTACCTTACCGCTGCCTCCCTGATAGCTAGTAGCTCTGCCTCTAGCGTGCTATATCGTAGTTGCGCGCCCTTAAGCTTCTGAGACATAAATGCCACTAGTCTCTATACGTCCCCCTCTAGCTGGCTTAGTATTGCCCCTATTACGAAGTCTGATGCGTCGGTTTCAACTCGGATTGGGAGTATAGGATCAAAGTGGCGTAGTATGGGCGCTTCTATGGACGAAGCGCGGAGCTGGTAGAAGGTAACCCGTGCCTCCCTAGTTATTACCGGCTATCCCTTAGCTGTATTGGCGAGTCGGTCGGTAAGCGGGCTACAAATCTTGGAGTAATTCTTGATGAATCTCCTGTAGAACCCTGTAAATCCTAGAAATTGTTGAATCTCTCGTGTCGTGGTGGGCACTAGCTACTTAGCTATTGCCTGGACCCTCTTATGTTCCATAGCAACTCCGTTTGCTGAGACCATAAACCCAAGGAATTCAATCTCCTCCTTGTGAAATTCACACTTATCGGGGTTCGCGTAGAGGCTATTAGCTTCTAACCGGGTGAGTACCTATCTCACGGCCTCTACATAGGAGTCCATATTGTTAGTAAAAATCAGGATATTATCCAAATACACAATATAAATAACGTTAACTAGGCCTGCAAGTGACTCGTTGATGAACGTCTGAAAGGTAGCGGGTGCGTTAACGAGCCCGAATAGCATAACGCAATATTCGTAGTAGCCGTATTGTGTGCGGAATGCCGTCTTCTACTCGTCTCCCTCCCGGATCCTCACCCGGTGGTACGCATCCTTGAGATCGAGCTTAGTGAAGTACTTAGCTCCTGAGAGTCGGTTAAGGATCTCGTTGATTAGAGGGATAGGGGTGCGGTTCTTAGTGGTCACCCGGTTAAGTCCCCGGTAGTCCACATATAACCTTAACTTGCCTCCCTTCTTTGGGATAAATAGAATTGGCGCCCCTGCTGGGCTTACTGATAGGCGAATCTATCCCTTCTGTAGGGCCTTATGGATATAATCCCTTAACTCTTCTAGCTCCTTCTCAGCTAGTGGGTAGATAGGCCTAAATGGAGGCTCGGTTCTGGGCTCTAGGTTAATAGGGTGGCTCCTGGTGGTCCCGAACTCCGGTGTAGCTCCTGCTAGGTTAATATTAAATACCTTCTGAAAGTCCTAGTACTCCGGTGGGATATTTGTTTTAGTTTCCTCGGTATCCTCAGGGTCTCGGGTGTCCTCCTGGTGGCTAGTAGTTAATATATGGTTAACCCGCGGTACCCCTATAAGTACTGCTTTCGCCTCGTTCTCAACGCGCCTAAGTTCCTTCGTAGTCGTGATAAGACGGATGCTCTTCTCGCACAGGGGAAAGGTCTAGCCTAACTCCCTCTAATTAAGATTAGGGCGCTCCGCTACATACTAAGGGATACCTAGGATAGCGTCGTAACCGTCGCTATCGCTAATCCTAAAGTCGTGTGAAGCCGTTCGCTAGACGCCTACCCTATTAGTTATCTAGGTTACTAACTTCCGTACGCCGTAGTTAGGTCCCTTGGATGCCCATATTCCCCTAATAGGTTCCGACTTGTTGGCCTCCGGTTGGGTGTCGGTTACAATCCTCCAGTCCATAATGTTCTTATCGGCCCCGCAATCAATAAGCGCAGCACTAGTCTTCTAGCTACCCGCTACTCGGACCTGTATCGTCGCTTCGATACGACGTGGCTAGTCGCTGCCCTATTGAACCGCACGCGTTGCTACCCGGTCCTCCTCCGGTCTTTGACTAGGGCAGGGTTTTCCTTTATAGCGGGGGTAGCCGCACTTCCGGCAGTACGGGTACCTTGGCGCGATATGGCCCCTTTTCTTGCAACTATAATAGATGATTTCCTTCCTAGTATCCTGGTCCTTGGTATCCTCCTGGTAAGTATCGGCGTTGCTGTAGCCCGAGTGAGTTTGCTCCCTTGAGGCCTCGGTTAATCCCTCCGGGTTGGTGGGTTAGCCCTCCGGTCGTCGCCCCTTGTTATTGGTCCCTTGGTCCCTTACCGGTGCCTTACGTGTCTGCATATTGACCATAAGTTCGGCATTTCTAGCCTTAGTATTAAGGTCAAGCCGCGATTTTGGCAACCCGTTCGCTATAACGTAGTGTTAGAGCTTGGGGTCCAGCCTAGCCACTACGTTAGCTACCCGGATCTCCTCTGGTTGTTGATAAGGGCTCTCCGCCTCAATCCCCTCGTAATAGTTAATAAAGCTCTAGTATAACTATCCTGGTCGCTAGTAGGCCTGTTCAAGCTGGGTTTGCATACTAAGGGTCCTAGACCCTACGTCGGCCACACTATTGGCCAACTAGTCCTTTATCGCCGCCTAAGTAACGTCCTTCGCCTTATTGCTATAATTAATAGAAAGGTATGAGGTCCATCGCTTTACTACTAGTCCCTCTAGGCACCCGGTAGTGAATAGCACCTTTTCGAGGTCCGACGTGATCTCGTTTATCTCAAATCGCGCGTCGAGGTTAAATATAAATTAATTAAAGTCGGTCTAGGTGCCCCCTTTATACTTAAGTGTTAGAAGATGCTTCCCCTAGAGCTCCGATCGGTGCTTCTTCGATTCGCTGCTGATAACCACCTAGTGGGTGGTAGGGTTACTCGCTAGGGTCGACAGTCGGCCGGCCCTTAAGGCCTCAAGATATTCCCGTTTACGCTTTAGCCGCCCTTTCTTCTCTTCCTCCTTAATAAGCCGATCTAATTCAGCCTCCGTTAATTAACTACCTAGTCCTCTGCTAGTGCCCTTATCGCTATTCTACTCGGTAGGCGTCTCGTCCTGCGTTTAGCTATTCGGTCGCTCCCGGCTAGCGGGGGATCCTAATAGCGATACCGCATTCGTCTCCCTAGTGGACCTGCGGGTAGGTATCATATCGTTATACGTCGCACTGCTCTAACGGTCTGCACCCCTATTAATATAGGTTAGAGAGAGAAGAACGTGTCATAGACGGTACGGTACAGAGTGAGAGAGTCAGTATAGTTAGGTATAGCCAAGGTTGAACATTCTTCTCTAGCCCTCTAACTATTAGGTGAGGGCTAGGGGACTTATCTAGGGGTTACCCAGTGCCTCCCCATAACTCCTAACTCCTACGGACTTCCCTAACTTAGCCCGTTGAGCCCTTTCCCCTGCGACGTTATCCTGGCTCGTGATAATAAACCCTTATTATCCCCTTTATTATTTTAGTAGTTCTTACTCTTATAGGGTATAATATATAGCTAGCCCTTATAAGCGAGTTTAATATAAAGATTAATAAAGCGTAAGTTACTATTTAACTAGTTATAGATCTAAGCTACTTATATATCTATTACTAATATATAAGGGCCCTTCTAGTAATATCTAGTTAAGGTAGCTTCTAAGTAGTTATAATTAATACTTAGCTATTAATAGCTCGACCTATATAAGTACTATTTACTACTAGATAAGTTACTAATTATAGGAATACTTAATAGGTTAGCCTTATTTATATAGCTAGCTAGTATTATAAAGACCCTAGCGCTTTATCCTTATAACCTCGAGTAGAGTATATCCTTATATAAGAGGTCCTTAAATATATTAGTATATTAGCTTATATTAGAGACCGGGGTCCCTATTTACTCTTATTTAAGGATATTTATAATCTCTATATTAGCCTAAGTAAGTATAAAGTAATAACTTATTACTTAAAGAAAAGTTTTTAAAGCGAGGGTATTACTTATTTTAAGAAGCTTAAGCTAAGTAATATAGAGGTAAGCGCCCCTAAAGTCTTTAATCTAGGCGTTAGAATTAATACTCCTATTCGCTTTCTCTAGAACTTAGATATATTCCTCTTAAATAGTAATAAGGGTACTAGCCTCGCTTAGAGTATAGTAATATTTAAGATTAATAATAAAGCTATAAAGGGCTATATCCCTTTTAGTAAGAAGTTCTATATATATAAGTATAATAATATTATAAGTAATAGTCTCTATAACTAAATAGTTAATCTATTAAAACTCTTAGTTCTTGTAGGTTTACTTAGACTCTTATATAGCGAGCGAATAAAAGTGCTCTAGGTACTATTCCTATATACCTATAGTATTCTTATTAATTATAACTAGGGTAGCTAGAGGCTAAAGGGGTTATAATTTATTTATTATCTATATCCTAGTAGTAGACTTAGGAGTAGTCCTAGAAGTAGTATTAGTAGTAGCCTCTTTTAGAGCCTCTTAGTTAAGTAGAGTAATATATTTATAAGTACTCTTTTCTTATAGGTACTAAGTATTAATATCCTAGTTTTATTTAATAATATATATTAAGAGTTAGGGTTTCTAATAAGGTCTTACCTAGGTATAAAGGTCCCTTAGGATTATCTAGGTTAATATACTTCTAGACTCTAGTAGCTTAGGCTTTAGCTTAGATTATAATATACTAAGTAGTAAAGTCCTTATATATAATTAACTAGTATAATACTATAGTAATAATAATAGAAGATATTATAATTAAAGTTATTTAGAAATAGAGGGTTTATAGTAATAGAGGATAGTATATATTAAGGAGGAAAGAAGGAATAGGAGAGAGGAAGTTTTAATAAATACTTTTAGTAGTAAAGGCTTATTTTAATATAGTAATTAGGGGTCTAGTTAGAGCTAGGCTTATAACTATTAAGAAACGTCCTATAGGGCTATATTTATAGTTACTAAAGAGCTTATTCTATTATAACGAGAGTAGCTATAACGTAGTCGCTTATAACCATAGGTAGAGGAATAACCCTAGAAAAAGGTCGCTCTAGAGCTAACGTTAGTTACGTGCCGCGCTAGGAACAGGCGATGCTAAAGGTATTATAATATCTTAGTAGTTTAGCTTAATAAGGTTAAATAAATTATTTAGCTCATAGATCTAGAAAAAGAAGCTATCTTAGCTACTCTATATACTAATAAGTTCTCTTACTTATATAATATGCTTTAGGAGGAGGCTATTATAAGACCCTCTATTAAATACCTAATAAATATTAAGATATAAGCCCCCTACTCTTATAAGTAGACTGCTCCTATAATTATTATTATAGCTAGTATAGCGCGGGGCCCTCCTAGCGCGCTAACCCCCTTATAAGTAGATCGCTCCCTATATTATTATAGCTATAGCTAGGCCCCCTTAGATAGACCGCTCCCCTTATTACTAAGCGGACTACTCCCCCTTTCTTATTATTCTATAAGTAGCGCTATATAGGATCCCCGGGGCGCTGCTCCCCTTATTGTATTTAGTTATAAATAGCTTTACTTTTACTTCTTATTTAGCCTCAGGGGATATTATAAGGCTAGGGGGGTATATTATATAGTATAGGGCCTACTTATATAGTTATATATGGCCTCTGGCCACTGCATAGTGATTTTACCTGCTTAAGTGCAACAGACCTTCTAACTCCGCGCCTCCTGACAATATATAGCCTTCGGTCACGCGATCGTAATTGCCGACTACCTTTCCTAACTATAGCCGCACTTATACGTACCCATAGCCTCACGATCTTTAACTTTATATCAATAATAACGTAGTTTTTAATTATTTAATAGACTACGAAACTATTAACTTTTCCTCTCGCGCACTACCCGCGCTGCTAATACCGCCTCTATTACCGCTTTATCCGCTAGAAGTCGTTACTATCTTTACTATACCGTTATTAGTAACGCTCTCTCTATTAGTCGGCATAAGCCATACTTACTAACATTCGCCTAGGCTACCTAGGCTACCTCTACCTTAGTAATACGGAGGACCTACTTAAAGAAGGGCTACTCTATAGGGTATATAACGACCTACTAAACTTCTACTACTAAGTTTACTTACTTAGCTCTA
>JAVHLU010001399.1:0-31339 GCA_036785755.1 Colletotrichum ledebouriae | reverse complement strand
ATGGAATAAATACTTTAAAAATCTATATAAATTCTAATAATAGCAATAACCTTATATATATATATATATTTATAATCCTTAGCTTTATAGCTATAAATATATAGAAGTTACGCACGGACCACATAGTAATCCGAGCGCGATTTCTACTTAATAAGCTACTGCTTTGCAGTTACGTTTTAGAATATCTTACCCCTCACTTTATAAGGGCAGGATTTGTAACTTTAAAACAACAACAACATCATTAACAACATTATTAACAATATCATCAATAATACTATCAATTAATTCCAGGGAAAATACCTCCTTATGCTCAAATTTATCAGCTTTCATCACTATATTACTCAGCCTATTAATATCTATTATTCAGGCTGTTTTACCGCCCCTTTTGCTACCTATATACCTATTCTTACAAATACTAATAAAGGGGCTATAAAATCGGTATCCCTATCTAAATAACTATAGTTCCTAACTTAGCTAATAGCCCTTAGAGGTTTAGTAATATTAATATTACTATTCCCTATTATAGGTTTATTAAGTAGCTTAAATATTTTTAGAGAAATAGCTAAATCCTTCGTATCTAGTAGTATAGTAAGGTTAGTAAGTTATTTAAGAATATTTAGAGGGGTAGCTAAATTAGTATAATTAGATAGCTTAATAAAATTAGTTCCTAACTAGAAAGATTAATTATATATAGGGAAGTTAAACTAGCTAAATCTAGATCTAAGCTTTAGTACTAGACTAGGAAATATTAACTTACTAGTTAGTAAACCTAGTTCCTCGTTAGTTACTATAACTAGAATAGTAGCTACTCCTAGCTATCTAATAATTAGATTACGCTAAAGCTATAGGTTATTATCGCTCTTAGGCTTATAAGGTATAATTAGCTTATTACTAGTAATCTCTCTACTAGGCTTATTAACTATAGTTAAGTTAGGGGAATTAATAATAGGAGGAGTTAGTATTACTATAGTAGTTTCTTTAGAAACTTAATTAGGGTTTATTATCTTTAGCTTTATAATATCCTTCTTAGGAGCTAGAGAATAAATAAATATGCTTTTAGTTCCTATACGTAGGCTCTAGTATCTAATATAACGGAGTTTTATAGTATAGACGCCTAAGATAGCTAAATTAGTAATAGTAATACTTTCTCTAAGGTAACGTACGATTATAGTTATTATACCTAGGGTATCTCTTAAGTCCTTCTAACCCCTAAATAGGTAATCCTATTAGTTATTAAAAGTAATAATACGTATTATAAATACCTATAATATAGTTTTATTAATTAGTTCTCTACTATAGGGGATTAATCCTCTAATCTCTTAATAGTTTAGGTTACTAGAGATACTAATAGTAGTCTTAGAGATAGGCTTCTCTACCTAGGATTTAAGATTAATTTTTATACCTTTAGTAAAGATATATTCCGCTACTTCTCTAGAATAAATAAGATTAGTTAATTAGATTAGTATAGCCCTTATAGCTTTATAGGCTTATTCTAGTATATTCTTAGCTAGTTCCTCGTTTAAATTAGTATCGCTATCTAGTATAAAGAATTCGTTATTAGTTACGTTATCCTATATATATAGAGCTAGGCTATTATTATTCTTCTAGGTAATATATTACTCCGCTTACTAGTTATAGTTCTTAGAGCCTCGCGTTTTAGTAATAGGATAATTTCATTCTATCTACTTTCTAGTAATATATATTAATATTAAAGAATAGTAATATATAAGGTAGGGATTATCCTCGAAGATATTAGCTCTATTAAAAGAGTTATTACTTATACTTATGAATATTTTAGTAGGATTTTTTAAGAGTAGTTAGGTTACCCTTAATATAATTAAGAGATTTATAACTACTAATTATGAGTATATGTGCGGAATAAAATAAATATATAAAGGTTTAGGATCTTATTTATTATAAGGAATTACTATATTAATCGTTAATATAGTATTATTATACTAAAAATAAGGGATATTAAGGGGAGAGAACGGGTAGGAAGGTAAGAGGAGAAAGTTATTATAGGAGGAATAAATTCAATTAATCGTCCTAAAAAAAAGAAAAATCCTTTTATGTACTAAATCTCTTAATAAATAAATAGAAGGAACCCTTTCTTGATTAAATTAAGTAAGAATACCTCTTATAGAAGGAGTTTTTAATAAGGAAAGTATGACCTATCTAACCTTAAAGTCTCTAATATCCCGTTTATTATCGCCTTAATAGTTATAAGAACAATAATATTAAGTTAGTATTTAATTATAAATATCCTTTTCATAGGGAAAATACTTTTAACTAGTCCTAATATTAATTATAAGGTATAGTAGTTCTATCTAGTTATTCTAACTAGTATATAACTTAACTAACTCGATATTTAATAGTAAATAGGCCTCTTTGACGAGGTTTAAACTTTAGGGGCTTCTTATCTTAAGCTAATATAACTAGATTGCTACGTTTAAATAGGATTATTTATTATTATTTATACCTAGCTAATTGAGCGGCGTTCTATATATCTTATATACTTACTACTACTCTTCTCTTATAATCTATTCTAGCTATATAGGTAATTACTATATTAGTTAGACCCTCTAGTTAGGGAATATTATTATAGATTTATAGTTTAATAGCAAAGCCTATTATCTCTTATCTTATTATCTTCTAGGATCTCTACTAGAGAGTATCCTATAGTTAGTATCTAACGTCTATTAACCTCCCTAAGTACTTCTATATAATATAGATCCTAGTCCTCTAGGGGGAATTTCCCGCTTAGGATCTGCTTTATAATAAGGTTAATAACTAACTAGATATAGGTTTTAATTATCCCTACTAATTTATAAGACTTAGCTAGGGCTAGTATAACCTTAACCTAATAGGCTTTTATTATAGTTTTAAACTTAATAGATATAAATACTCCTCTAGTATCTAAGTAGATAACTTAAGGTAATATACTAATAGAGTCTATTTATTAAGTTCGGAATTACGCCGCAGCCCCTTCGCAAAAAGACTATAACAAATTCACCTAGTTCGCAGGTATAATTCGGGAAATACTATATAAGTATTTTAACCTATACCCTCTACTAGTTAAGGAAAACAATATAGGAACCCTATACGTTTCTACTACTCGTAAGCAAACCCTCTAAACATCACCGCACAAAGTCGGACGCGCGCCGCACCGGGGCTGATTATATATAGAGTCTATTTATACTTCTAACTAAGGGATCGCTTCCCTAGCTATAGCTATTTTTATAAGTTAACCCTAATAGAATTAGCTTAAGTAGTCGATCTAAATTAGTAGGTATATATAGCCCCTCGCTAATATAGGTAGCGCGCCTAAGTAGTTAATCCTTATAACTTATAAAGGCTCTAAAATTAATATAGTTTAGTCTAGATATAGTGGTTTTTATGGTTTAATACTAGTATAAGGCTAATAGCTATTTATATAGTTAATAATATTGGCCTCTGGCCACTGCATAGTGATTTTACCTGCTTAAGTGCAATAGACCTTCTAACTCCGCGCCTCCTAATAATATATAGCCTTCGGTTATATAATTATAACTCTCCTAACTATAGCTATACTTATACGTGCCTATAGCCTCACGATCTTTAACTTTATATTAATAATAACGTGGTTTTTAATTATTTAATAGACTATAAAACTATTAACTTTTCCTCTTATATACTACCCGCGCTACTAATACCGCCTCTATTACCGCTTCGTCCGCTAGCTATACTATCGTTAGTAACGCTCTCTCTATATTAAAGTAGTTAGCGCAAGCTATACTTACTAATATTCGCCTAGGCTACCTAAGCCGCCTCTACCTTAGTAATATAGAGGACCTGCTTAAAGAAAGGCTACTCTATAGGGTATATAATAACCTACTAAACTTCTACTACTAAGTTTACTTACTTAGCTTTAATACTATTATACCTTATAGAGTCCCTTATAGGGGTATTAAGGTAAGCCCTCTTAAGGGCTATATTAATAATACGCTCTCTATATATAGCGGAGTAGTTAATAAAGGAGCGGGTTTTATTAATTATATTAAGGCTAAACTCTCTAGCGATCCCCTCTATATTATTTATATTAAAAAGCGTCCCTCACTTAGGCTTAGTATATTTATATATAAGGTTTAGTATTAATATAGTTAAGGGATAAGGATAAGGAAGAGGGAGAGGTATAAAGCCCTGCTTATAATAATAGAGCTTCTTATACTTCTAGCTATAAGAACCTCTTAGGAAAGACCTCTTTAGTTAAGAAGTTACCTCTTATATAGTAGTGTTTATAGTACCTTGCTAGAAGGTTAACCTTTTAGGTTAAGAAGTTATCTTATATAGTAGCTTTTATAGCACCTTATTAGAAGGTTTAGCAAGGGCGTTGCTATAAGAGCCTTAGTAGCCCGTTCGGCTCTGATATAATTAGCCCTAGTATAGCGCGCGTCCGACTTTATATAGTAATATTTAGAGGGTTTACTTGCGAGTAGTAGGAATATATAGGGTTCTTATATTATTTTCCTTAACTAGTAGAGGGTATAGGTTAAAATACCTATATAGTATTTCCTAAATTATACCTGCGAACTAGGTGAATTTGTTATAGTCTTTTTGCGAAGGGGCTGCGGCGTAATTCCGAGCTCAATAGTTAATAATATTAGTTAATATCTCTAGCTAGAAAAACTTACTTACTAACTATTAGTATATTATATTTAGCCCGTAATAGCTAGCCTTATTATAGGCTTCCTTATATATATTAGTAACCTCTAAATATATAAGGTATTAGTATTAAATACCCTAGTATAGGTTATATAAAGTTCTATCTAAGATTAAATAAGATTGGTATTAATTCGCTAAGTATTAAGTTTAGTAATTATTAACCTTATATTTACCTAATAGGAATTCGTAGATATCGCTATACTATAGGTCGTTTTGCTACTTTTTTATATTATTATTACCTTAGGCTATATAAATACCTAGACTTAAGGTTATATCTCGATTATCTAACTAATAACTATATCTAACTATAAGTTCTAATAATCCTGCTTTAGTAGTTACTAGGCGCTTTATTAGCGCAATAATAGGGTTATTTAATTTCCCCTTTTTAATACCTATTCCCTTATAATATATAAGTAAGGACTCTACTACGTTATTTAATTATTCTTAATCTAGCTTATTTTTTAGGGCGACTTTTAGTAATTCTTTATACCCCCTAGTTCTATCCTTTTATACCTAAGAACTATCTTCTTTCTTACCCCTAAATACTTATAAGTTATTATTATTATAGTCATAGGATAGGAAGATCGTTCTAGATAGTGTATTAGTAGCAGCGTTCTATTAGCCCTAGATATATTCGATTTTAATATTTCATATCCTTAGCTCTAATACCTAGTATATATAAATCTTATTATAGTAGGCTAATATTAAAAGCTACGTAAGGGGTTTATAGTTAGTATAAATAGTTAATAGCTCCTCTATTTAAAGAAAATAGGAGTATTACCTATAGAATTCTATAATCGCTAGTAGCTTATACTTATAGGTTTTATAGTTATACTAGGTCTTTATAAGTAGAAACGAATTATATAGGATTAGGACTTACCTAGCTAATTAGTTATATAAGATTATATACCCTCCTATGTACTTTAATATATCTAAATATAACTATACTAGTTAGCTAATATCTAGGCTATATAATTTAATTACCCCTATTATAAGTTCTTTTATTAGTTAGAAGGATAGGGCTTGTAAGGATCCCTATTTCTATTAAGCTCGGAATTACGCTGCAGCCCCTTCGCAAAAAGACTATAACAAATTCACCTAGTTTATAAGTATAATTCGGGAAATATTATATAAGTATTTTAACCTATACCCTCTACTAGTTAAGGAAAATAATATAGGAACCCTATATATTCCTACTACTCGCAAGCAAACCCTCTAAATATTATAGAGTCGGACGCGCGCTGCACCGGGGCTAATTATATCGGAGCCGAACGGGCTACTAAGGCTCTTATAGTAACGCCCTCGCTAAACCTTCTAGCAAGGTGCTACGAAAGCTACTATATAAGATAACTTCTTAACCTAAAAGGTCGACCTTCTAGCAAGGTGCTGAAGGTGAACGCTACTAGTGGTTGGGAAAGTTACGATCACGTGACCGAAGGCTGTGTATTGTTAGGAGGCGCGGAGTTAGAAGGTCTGTTGCACTTAAGCAGGTAAAATCACTACGCAGTGGCCAGAGGCCTCCCTATTTCTATAGAATAGTGCTAGTTAGCTAATATAAAGGGCGAGTAACTTTAGTATAGTTCTTTATCTACTATCTATAGGGCTTAGTTATAGCGACGAATACTCTTATACTAGTTTAGTTAGTAGGTACTAGCTATTCCTAGATCTTAGTAATATAGTTAGGCTTAATAAATATAGCGCCTCCGGCTTTATATACCTAACCTATAGTAATAACCGATCTTATTCCTAGGCTAATCTTCTTTCTTAATAGTTAGACTTATACTTATATAAATCGAGGTAATAAGTATTATCTTATAAATATCTACTTATTATCCTGGTAATAGAACTTTATAAAAATATTATTAAAATAGATATCTATAGGGGCTATTTTACTAGCTTTTATTAAGACTAATAAGGATAGTTCGGCCTTTAGTTCTAGAATAGGACCTAAGAAGATCCTCCTGAATTTAGTTATTTAGTAAGCTAACGCCTTTATGCCTTATTATATTCTAGTTAGCTATAGTTATAGGTATTCTAGTATATTAAATATATAAATATATCTATAGTTAGGATAAATAGGGATTAACTAGTAAGTATACTTTAAGTCCTAAGATAAATAGGACCTAATCTAAGGATCTAATAGATTCTTATAAATTTCATAGAGCAACGGGATTAGTAAGGTTAGAATCTGCTTATTAATATTCTAATAATTAATTATAAAGTAGTATTTACCCTAAGGATTATTATTCTTTTATACTAAGATAGTTTACGCACCCTATTCTAACGCTATATTATTAGCTATTACTATAGATTTATATAAGGTTATATCCTATCCTTTCTAGACTAACTGATCTATTTAGTATTTTTTAGTAGGGTTCTAACGCTTCTTCTAACTCGAGTTCTATAGCTTAGCCCCCTTATTTAGTTAAGGGATATACTTATATAGGTTTATAGCGGGGAAGTTATCTAGGAAACTAGAGAATAGGATATAATAAGTAAAAATCACTCGTTTAATCTTATTTACTATACCTACTAGTATATTAGGGCTTAATTATATTAGTTCTCTATCCTACTACTTATTAACTTCTATTATAGGAGTTATATAGTTAATTAGGAGTTACTTAATATATCGTTTAGTTAGGAATATAGTCTTCGCTAGCTTAGTAGAGTATTATAGAGGAACTTTAGTAGGTTATAGTAATACCTTACTAATATCTAACTTCTTAATTATAGAACTTAATACTTAAAATAATTAATACACTTCTTAGGTACTCTCGGACTTTATTAATCAAGGGGTATACTACGTTAACTAAGCTATATTAGTATCCTATATATATATAAATCTAAGTCTAAAATCTATTACTAGTTTACTAACTAATAATAATAAACTTCCCGATTTATATTCCACGTCTAATAAGGTTAAGGATATTAAGTTAGTTAGTTATATTTTAATAACTTACTTAGGTTAGTATTAATATCTTAGTTTTCTAAATCTGAATTAAACTCGCTTAAAATATCTATAATATTAGTAGAATTATTAGACTTAGAATTAACCTCTATAACGATATTTAGGAGTTAGTCTCGCCCTATTAAGTTAGTATTATTAGTTATAGGGGTAAGAATTAACTTCTACTCTATTAATATCTATATTTAAGGGCTTAAAATCTAGATAACTAGTTCCCTATAGTAGGTATTACTAATCCATATTCTACTAGCCTAAGGGTCTATAATTACTTATATATTATATAACTAAGGTATACCTAAAAGCAATAGGATAGATTAGTTAGAGTCTCCCGGATAAATATACGCCTAGATTCCGCGCTTAATACTATATGTTATTACCTCGATAGCTACGAAGTAAGTTATATTATATATAGAATTACTAGTAGCTCCTATACTTAATCCCTTAAAACTAATACTAGCGAGCGGATATTAAGTAAACTTATATTCCTTAATAAGTCTAGGGGAGATAATATTTATCTTAGAACCTTAGTTAGCTTATACTGCTCTTATTAGTAAATAGCGATAAGTTATAGGTATTAATAGTATATATTCTAATTAGAACGGGCGGGTTATTTTATAGTTTTTTAAGAATAGCTAAATATTTACTTATAGGTTCTTAGCTATCTTTATAATACTAGACTTCTTAGTTATTATTATAATTACTATATTAGAATTAGTAATAGCCTTCTCTTTTCCCTTTATACGATTAGGCTTATATATAACTACCTACTAGGATAGAGATTATAATATCTTTAAAAACTTAGGATTAAGTTATATTAGGTTAACTAGCGAAATCTTAAACTAAATATCTATAGCTAACTATTAAATATTAATAGGGGGCCTTCCCTCGCGGGCTACTATAGTAGTTAATCCGGTTCGTTAGGGTAGCCTCTATTTTTTAATAGGGTTAGGGCCCTCTATCTTAGTATTTATAATATCTTTAATTTTAATATATTTATATAAATTAGGTCTAGGAATTCTTATAACTCGAGTTTATTATATAGCTTTCCCCTTAGTTAGTTTAGTTACTTTTATAACTTATTAAATATAACTAGCTAGGCGTTATAATATTATTTCTATCTATTTCTTTTAAGAATTAGATAAGCTAGCTTAAGCTACTATTATATTAATCTTTAATACTCTCTTATCTAGCTTTAAAGATTTATTATATATAATCCTTAGAACTAACGCTACTTAGTTAGATAGATCTATAATACCTAAAGACTTAACCTTATCTTAAATATAAGATTCCTCTTAATTAGTTAATAGAGCTACTAGGTCCGCTATATCCTCTAGTAGTATAAATTTATAGTAGCGTCCTCTAATAATAATATTAGTATAGTCCTATAGGTTATTAAGCTCGGAATTACGCCGCAGCCCCTTCGCAAAAAGACTATAATAAATTCACCTAGTTCGCAGGTATAATTCGGGAAATACTATATAGGTATTTTAACCTATACCCTCTACTAGTTAAGGAAAATAATATAAGAACCCTATACGTTCCTACTACTTATAAGTAAACCCTCGCATAAAGTCGGATATGCGCTATACTAGGGCTAATTATATTAGAGCTGAACGGGCTACTAAGGCTCTCGTAGTAAAGCTACTATATGAGATAACTCCTTAACCTAAAAGGTCGACCTTCTAGTAAGGTGCTAAAGGTACTGCGAACACTACTATATAAGAGGTAACTCCTTAACTAGAGAGGTCTTTCCTAAGAGGTTCTTATAGCTAGAAGCATAAGAAGCTCTACTACGAGTAGGGCTTTATACCTCTCCCTTATCCTTATTCTTATCTAACTTATAATAAATCCTTAATTATATTAGTACTAAACCCTATATATAAATATACTAAGCCTAAGCGAGGTATACCCTTTAGTATAAATAATATAGAGGGGATTACTAGAGAGTTTAGCTTTAATATAATTAATAAAACCCGCTCCTTTATTAACTACTCTGCTATATATAGAGAGCGTATTATTAGTATAGCCCTTAAGAGGGCTTACCTTAATACCCCTATAGGGGACTTTATAAAGCGTAATAGTATTAGAGCTAAGTAAGTAAACTTAGTAGTAGAAGTTTAATAGGTTATTATATACCCTATAGAGTAGCCCTTCTCTAAGTAGGTCCTCTATATTACTAAGGCAGAGGTAGCCTAGGTAGCCTAGGCGAACGTTAGTAAGTATAGCTTATACTAACTAATAGAGAGAGCGTTACTAATAATAGCATAGCTACTATAAAGGCGTTAGCTAACCTAATCAAATAAGAGGACTAGCGGACGAAGCGGTAATAGAGGCGGTATTTAATAGCAGCGCGGGTAGTATGTAAGAGGAAAAGTCAATAGTTTTATAGTTTAAATAATTAAAAACTATATTATTATTAATATAAAGTTAAAGATCGTGAGGCTATAGGTATATATAAGTATAGCTATAGTTAGGAGAGTTATAATCACATAACTAAAGGCTATATATTATTAGGAGGCGCGGAGTTAGAAGGTCTATTGCACTTAAGCAGGTAAAATCACTATGCAGTGGCTAGAGGCCGTCCTATAGGTTATAAGTAGAGTTATCTAGGGTTATAATAGGTATAGTATCGCTACTAAACTTATAAAAGAAGTATAACTACGCGGAATAAATATCTATAATACCCCTTAGTAGTTAAATACCTCCTATAAAACTATAGTTATAGGGGAATATTAAAGCTTTTATAATAGCTTATTCCTATAGTAATAAATACCTCGAGGGCGGTTCTAAGTAATTAAGATATTAATATCTAATCTAGCTATAAGTAATATAATAAACTTCCCTATTTTATAATAGTTTTAAACTATTTATATATAGATTAGCAGACTTCTTCTAATCTAGTAATTTAGGGAGATTATTATCCTTTTAGCTAAAGTGAATTCCTATATCGCGCCCTCCCTAGTAAGCTCCGTAGTTCTAGGGCTAGTAGGGTTATTACTAGTTCTAAGAGTAGTTAGTATTATTATATAGGTTATAGGGAGGAGGTCTAGGATTATTATATCCTTACTACTAATTACTATTAGGCGGCTATTAGTAGCTCTATCTATAATTCCTATTATATAAGTACGCTTAATATCTACTATATCTATAAGAGGTAACTATTAAAGGGTTATAAGGTAGGATACATAGGTATAGAACTATGATAACTAGATATACGGAATAGTAACTACTATAGTTAGCTTATATTAGATAATTTAAATATATATAAGCTAGCTATTAGGCTAAAATTTAGTCTATACCTTAACTAGGGTTCTATTAGGCTACTAAGTCTTCTAAGATCTAAGAATAGAGTTATTTAGCTTCGTATTATTCTTTAGCTTCTTATTCTTCTAATATCTAGTAGGTATCTTAGATAATATAGTAGGTAGATTTTAAGCTACTTAATACTATTACTAATATACTTAATACCTATTAATAAAGGTTAGTATCCTTTAGTCCTTATACGAATTAGTAAATAATACTAACTAGAACGGTCTCCTTAGGTCTCGTGAGGGTTACTTAGTTACTTATATCCTTATAACTAGCTTAGTATAGAAGGGATAGGGCTTAGTTATAATAGGCTAGTAAAGCCTCGTTATCTTTCTATTTTATTATATTAATATTATTACTATTAGTTTCTAGGTCTACTACTTAGGATAGGAATTATTCCTTTAGGGAGCTCTTAATAATAGCTAAATCGGAACGATTAGTAGTATTATTAGAGGCCTTCTTAATAATATTAACTAGATATAGGATACTATTAAGGTATATTATTACTACTTCTTTATATTATATATTAATCGTTCTAAGGATTTAAGAGATAGGAAGTCTTCTAGGTTTATACCTAACCTTCTTAAAATCCTATTTTAATTATATTAGCTATCTTAATATAGCTATAAACCTATTAAATATACTATAAGTTAATATAGGAAGAGCGATATTAGCTATCTTATTAGAACGCTTATTATTAGGGGGAGTTATAAATAATATAGTAGTTATATTCTTAGTTATTAGTTAATCTACTTTAGCTAAGCTATTCTTAAGATAGTAATCCCTTAGCTATACTATTAGCTCGTCTATACTAGTATTAGGGTTAAATAATTATCTAGAACTCTAATATAGGTATATAGGTAAAGTTAGATACTACTTATATATATCTAGAAATTCGTAGGATAAGAGTAGTTATCTATTTATAAGTATATTAGACCGTTCTCTAGTTATTATAAATAAGGTAGTTATAGTTAAAATACTAATCTATAGTATAGTTAGTTTATATTAGTTACTTATAATATCGACTTCCTTCATATTAATTAGGTAGCTAACGGCGTTAGACCTCTCTAGAGTCACTAGTTTTAATATAAAAACATCTTATAATAATAGTCTAAGCTTAGTACTAGTTTCTATTAATACTTATAAGCTTATATAATTAGTTATTAATAAAGGGAGGTAAATAATTAAGGTTATATAGGGATAGGATATTATTAAAGATCTATATAGATAACGCTATAGTAATACTTATAATAGCTTATTACTAAGTTATAATAGCTTAAGAACGTTATAATAAGGGTCCTTAGCCTCCTTAATACTTATATAATATAGAACTTAATAGATTTTAATAATACCTTAGAGTAGGAGCTAGAATAAGCTTCTTAGTTAGGGTAGATATAGTTATATCTAAGCGGGGTTAATTCTTCTAAGTTATACTCTAATACTAAGCTAGGCTAAATATACCTAATATAGACCTTCTATAGTTATCTCCTAAAACGGAATCTCCGACCCGTTGGTTCCTGCCACATATATAGGTGTGCTTTGAATATCCACCGCACGGTTAGCCCGGCGCCTTGGACGGAGGACCTGCGAGACCCTATAGTGTTTGGAAGGAGACGCAAGGAGACGGGAGATTTTCTCACGTGGGAATAAAGCGGCGATATTGGGCGGGCGGAGGGATCGGAGATACAAGTCCCATGTCAGCACGTTTTGGCGTGTGCGATGTTGTGGGGACTTCAATTGCCAGGTGGCCGATGAGGCAGAGTGCTGCGGGCTGCCGTAAGGGGGTGGTGGCTGGCTGGACTGGGGTGAAGTCGTAGAAGGGGGTTTATGGTTTGCCGCAGGTCTTGGATAGGTCGAGGTTGCTATCTGGGCTGCGGCATGGCTTTGCGATGTGGATGTCGATGGTGGTCCTGTGGGGTTGTAACTAGGTGCGGTCCTAGCAGAAGTAGATGTCATGTAAAAACGAGGATGGAGGATGATGTGGAGGATGTATACTCAAGTCACTCCTCGTCTACGAGGCCGTGATACTACCCGTTTTGGTCTGAGAGGGGGTGGATTAGATGCTGCCTCGTTTGGAATGGCGATGTTTCCATTTTACCTGCCCCAAGGGAACAGGGAAGATTGTCGCCTTGCTGGGATGTAGGGGTGTCGATGAAGAAGTTGGGAGGCCGCAGGTCCAACCTTGCACGGAGTCTGGCATGGATGAGCTCTGCAATTGGTGATGCCGGCTTCTGCTGCCTTCTTCTCGGCCATGGTTCCTCTTGTACGTGATCTTGGGGCCGTGTGTCTAGGAGGCCAGCAAGACAAGCTTAGTTGTCCATAGCACGCAGCAAACTCCACTTTCGTGGATGGTAAGCTGTCAGGGTTCACATCTCCTGCGATATATGAGTATATTGGGCAGGCTGATGTGAGCCATTGTTGCTGTGCTTATCTAAGCCCAGAGAAGACCATGTCTACTGTGACTTGGGAATGGTGATCCATACCCCTCCCCATCTGCGAGAGGGAAACACGTCCACCGACGGACCGCAGGAATGGAGGCTCGGATGGAGTTGCGGGATCAGGCGGTTGATGGCGCCATCTAGGTTGGACCTTGTGAGAGAGCGAGACAGTCTTACTGCGGAGGGTGAGTGGCGATCATGCAGCACCTGTGGGACGGGCAGAACGAAGAGGTGGTCTTTTCATGGCCCCCCTCGTGATGGTGAATTGCAAAGCGGACGACCTTAAGCGAATACCTTTTTTTTCCCCGCTTCGGTTTTCGTTTAGGGGGAGGGGGGTAAAAAGGTCGTGTGCCTGTCTTCTCGAAAAGGGCCGGTCCTGGGCCCCCTTCATCTTGTGTGGATTCAAGTATCGCGGCCGGTGGGATGGATACACAAGGACGAGCTACACTAGGAGAGACAGACTTCGGCTGGGGAACCACATGGTTCGGTTTTTTTTTTTTTTTTTTTTGGTTGTGAAAAGCACACAGCGTCGACGGAACTAGTTCAACGGTCATGAGATTCAGGGACCGGGACGGCGGAACCGGAAGGTTTTCTGATAACCGTGTGCGTGCATGTGTGTGTGGGTTCGTCTTGTTAGTTAGAGAGCGGGCTTGCAGCAGGTAGATTGGAAATGTATGGGACGGACACACATCTAGCGCGGATGGAGGTTCTCTGGGGAATACACTGCGGTTTGAGTTTGTCACGATGGACACCTATGGGGTCTGAGAGGGCGGCGGCGCTGGGGGAGGTGGAAGTAATGGCCGCTGATGTTTGCACGGTAGACGTCGCTGCGAAGCAACTATACGCGGCGAGCGGATGCGAACGATGGAACCTAGATCATGGCGTCTTCTTTTTCTTTTCTTCTCGGCCGGTAATTGCTTCTCCTCGGGGAATTCATCATCGCTTTTTTTAGAGTTCGAGACTCTGAATCCATGATGGGTGATTTGATTCTTAAGAGAGGCAAGACAGACGGCGCAACGTTGGAACGTTTTGTGGGTTTAAAATGGTTCAGGTTCCGTTACGGTCTGCTCTCTTGGCCCTCTCCCCGGAGTTGATGTGAGCGGTTTGCGCATGCGAATGGCGCGTCTTGGAGAGAAGAATACCGCAGCCGCAGCAGCAGGGTCCCCTTGCCTACGTACGTCGACGCGTTGGCGTGTTTCGTTCGAAAGAGGTGAGAATGTTGGGAGATTAAACGGAGTATTATGTAGATAAAGAAACGGCGCCAGAGCCGGGGTTGATGGTGATTCGAGGCGGGGATCGATCCTCGACGGGATGTGGAGGCCTTTTTTTTTGTGGGAAGGGGGGAACTGGGTTACAAGGGTTACATGGATTCGGTCCCGACAAGGTGGGAATGGGGTGCGTCAACGTTTGAGAAACACTTCCAATGTCTATGGAAATGGATCAACGACGTGGGTTGCCATGAGTTGTTTTGAAAGTGTTGTTGGTTGGTTGGTTGATGATGTGGGTGTACGAAAAATAAGAATGGACGGGTTGTCATGCAAATCGGAGGTCGGTAGTGGAGGTGTTGGTTTGGGGCTCTTTTGAGACTATCGTCGTCTGGCACAGATAGGTTTGTTTTTTCTCTCGTCGACTGACGTTTCGGCATGGAAAACTTCCCCGAGGACATAATCCGAAAAAAGAAAATTGAGGTGGTCTGGACTCGCGCTGGTGGTGGTTCATGCTGTGGCAGACATGGGGCAATGTGCGTGGACTTGTGAGCTTCTTTCCGAGGCGATTATGGCGTATTTGCATTGTCTTGCTCAACGGTATCTGCTTACTTGAGAATGGTTCATAGAATTCAAAGACGTAGAGAAAATCGAGACTCATTCTTGACGAGATGGTTGATGTGCAGGATCTGGAGCAGTGGCTGATTTCGGGTTGAGCGTTTTGGTGACAGAACATCTAGAGATCGCTGATTTTCCAACACACCGTAATGTCAGTAAGGCGGTCGACATTTGACAAAAACGCCAGCATCGAGTTGAGAAAAAGCTTACCGAAGGATTTTGAAGCAGGCCAAAGCTCATACGCCATATTACGATTAACCTATGTCAACGAAAACGTCACATGTTATCTCGAGTAACGAATAGATTGAGGACCGGACTGTTCGGCACCCTCATATCACAAGCCGGCAACATCTAGTACTACTTTCTTTGAGCCGAGTCGAACTTGGTAATATTACCTTGATGGGTCCTCAATTGATGGAAAGTATTGACGATCTTTTGCTCCCGAGGAACACATTTAAGTGTAGTTTCAGTAGAAATTCATGGCTCTCGTCCTTGCAAATGGCATTCTAGTATGAATCAAGTTAAGAATATTCTCATAATGGGTTATGGAGCCGATGGTTTCAGGAATAGAAATCGGCGGCGTGCAAAGGAGCAACAGAGGCAACCTTGGACCGGACACAACGCCGGTGCTCGTAACACACGAAGCACACAGATGTGAAGAAATCCAGGTAAGAAATCTTTATGGCGACTGGGACCATCTCGTCTCCAATTCTACAACTCAGCTGACAATCTCCGAGGTGGTGCCTTTCAACTTTGTGAGGAGATACAGGACTCTTCCCAATACAGTTGGCAGTCATTTTAGCCAAGTTGAGTGGCGCGATTTGCCGAGGCGCCTCGTTCTTTCGAGGCGTCGGAATCGTTAGGAGCTTTGCCTCATCGTCAGCATAAAACTGGCTGGTCTGGATTCTGAAATTATCCTCTTCCGATACGTTCGAACCAAAGCTTTTTCGAAACGATTCAATCGGAATACTCAAGCTAAAGAACAGAAAGCATCAGGCTCATTGCATTAATGATGGGCAGTTCTTGCACAAACGACATGAACGGTACTGTCGGTAGCTGAACCTGGGAACACTTCGACGGCCTCTTTATCAAGCTAAGTAGTTTGAGAGTCTAATGCTAGTTGCTACCGCTCACTCCACCTTAGGAGAATGAGTTTTCGAAAGCATCATGGTGCTAAACGAGCCACTGATATTCTGGCGTTGTTCGAAGTGGCACAGATAGGAGAAACGTAAGGCGCACCGAACGATATACTTTGGGAGGAAAGATTGAAAGACGTGCTACTAGACATCCCCCATCCGCCTTGAGCAACGCCTTGAACAAGAACGAAAACCTCGCAACACAGCCTCAACATGCGCATTCTGAGCAGGATTCGTCGCAGGCTGTACTGATGCTCGAACCCGCGCAAGTCTAGCAGCACGTGTGAAGAAATTGGCCGGTCCTGCTCATGCCGCATGTGTGACGAAAGTAAAGTTCGGGCTTCGACGAAAGCAGGGCGACAGAGCAGGGCGACAGAGCAGGTGAACCTGGTTGCTGGCGATGCCCCCATGGGGCAAATGTGTACTCAGACAATGACGCGACAGAGATAGAACGATGGTAGGGATAGACCACGACACTGCGGTAAATTTGACACCCGGAAACGTCCTGAAGGCCGCGTTGGTAGCGGAAACTTTTCTTCGTCTTGAATATCTATGCATCTTCTTCCTCCTCATCAGGCGCAAAGCAGATTGGCGCTGACCGTAAAGCGTGTCAAATCTGATACCCTCAAATTCCTAGAAAAGCGGCATAATGAACCCCGATGAGTTGGACATTCATGTCGATAGCTCAATGTGGTAAGCGTTGTCCACTACGCCCCTCAATTGACTTGAACAGCATCGCCAACTAAGGTGTGAATGAAGTTGAAGTCTTCATATTCATGAAGCCGAAAGCTACTGAGCATTATCATTCGTTTCCCTCATTGGGGACATCAAGTATACCAGAAAAGTAGAACACTCCCCAACACCCATTATAGACAAATGTCAATGTACTCACCTAGGATACTCCGATCCTTTGATTTTCGAATTTTTCTCCCTGAGATAATGAAACGTATATGAAATGTGATGCGCTCTCTAGCGACGCTGCAGCTGTGTGCCCATCGTCTGAGCTGTTGCAAAGCTGCCAACAAGTATATGCTTTGGATATCACTTTTTTTTAACTGCCGCTCCCTTTTGTTTCCTCAAACAAAGACATCCATCCATTGGAGTTTCCCTTTCTAATTTCAGTCGACAGTGTCATCATTGGATGGCGAATTCCTGAAGGATGGCGATGTGGAGCTGCTCTTTCTGAGCAATCCACTGGCACCACTACGTCCCCATCCGCCGTTGGTGACAAGGTTCATGGCGCGGTGCTCCGCCGCAGCTGGGTCATCAACATCCATATCACTGTCCGTCAGCTCATCCTCGAGTGCTGTACCACGCGGGCTAAGCTTGCGCATGGGCATTGACTCTTGGAACCCGTCCGCGTACAGGTTGGGGTCTCGTCCCAATACCCGATCCGCTTTGGAGGGCCTCTTAGGTCCATCGTTGCGGCTGTTGTTGGCAGCTGGAGGCGAGGGTGGAGAAGTAAGGTAGTGGCGGCCAGCACCGTCAGGCTTAGTGGGAACAGAACGCACAAAAGATGGTGGCTCATCAGTGCCCCAACCGGCGTTCATCTCGCGGGCACGCTGCTCCTCGCGCTCCCTTGCCAGACGCTCTCGCGCAGCTACCCACTTAGGACTGGGCTCCCACGACCATCCATCACCAGTAGTGTTGCAGACGGGGACGAACCAGAAGAGGGGCTTGGGGCCGAAGAGGTGAAGGAGGTTCCGCTTCGCGCCGAGGTCGAAGGCATTTGGGAGCTTTTCGGAGTCTTGCTCGTCCAGATACTCTTCGTAACGCTTCTTCGCACGCTGTCGTTCCATTTCATCATAGTTCTGGTACGCTGGTCTCGAGGCGCCGGGGTGCCCACGGAATTCTTCGCCTTCTTCGGGTCGCGTGATGCCGGGGAGTGCGTTCGCGTGTATGTCGAGGAGTTGCTGTCCGTAAGCCGGGAGAGGGACACCATCACCGTTGTGTTGGGCGACGAATTGATTATGCATGGACTTCTTGAGTGGGGAGAGGTAGCGCGTCTTCTCCAGGCATTCGATGGTTGTCTGGCCGCGGCTTGCCAGCATGATGTGCCAACCTGTAAATGCGCCAACCACAATCCCTATTATGCCGGCCATCACGCTCAGGATGACATAGTTGATGGGCATAAATGTCTCCACGTATGTTGTGTTGTTGATAACCTCCATGTAAACCCAGCTTCCCGATACGAAGAAGCTATAGAAGCAGAACAACGTTGTGTAGATGAGAAACAGCAGGAAAGCCTTGTGGTTCTTCAAACCAATGCAGGTTGCCAACCAAGGGCAATCTGAGCGCAGCGTTAGCCAGCCTGTTCCACTCGGTGCTCCATCGAAAGATCCTTACGGTGATCCATCTTCAAAACGCATCTACGACACGTTGAGCAGTGATGAGCGCGATCTGGTTTCCTCGCCTGGCACTTCTTGCAGAATCGTATCTCGCCATTGGACTTTACGGTGAAGGAGGTAGCGGCCGGAGGCGCCTCAGTCGGAAGGGTGCTGTACCCATTATCGTTCGTCGTGCTGCCAGGGTTCGTGAAGACAGCGGTTGTGTATGACCAGTTGAGCAGGCCGTAGAGGAGGACGGCGACAGCGGAGGTCCCTGTGCCTTTAAGAAAGGTGTCAGCTTCACGACCGAGCTGCGAGATGGGACGCGAACGACGTCACGCGAGGACTTACCGAGCCAAGAGGCCTTCGAGGGCGCGGACCCGATAGTTACATCCACCCAGACGGCCCATGTGGTCAAGCCATAGACGAAGATCAGGGGGATGTAGGTCGCGAAGGTGCAGCAGCAGCGCTCTACCTTTCGCGCCCAGCGACGAGACATGTTTTCGGGAGACGATTGCGGACGAGCAAAATCCATCCAATTCACTCGGGGAAAGAGCAAAGGGAGAGAAGGATCATGGCGGGTCGGGAGGGACGGGGTTCGAGAAATGCGAACGAACGCCTGGTTGTGGGCGAGAAGGGGCGGCCCGTAATGCTGAAGTGCACTGCTTCGTGGTAGCTTGTTGGATATAGTAATCAGGGAAAGGAAGTTTAGGCCAACGCGCCGGCGGACGCTGCGCTTCTGCACTTAGGTGGCCCTACCTGCGAAACGCGAACCTTGCCATTTGAGGCTGAGCTGAGCCGACTCCACTTAAAATAGCCGCAAGTGGATCTGTGGCGGTGCCAGCTGGCAAGCAACCCGGATTTCCGTTACCAGCCCAAGTGGTCAATGGGGAGAAAGACGGACTCCTTCTGTGTGATCGGTGTGGCATCAAGTCATAATTTCCAGACATCAAGAGCGTAAGAGGATCATTCATTCTTGAATTTGATGACCCTCGACGTTATCTGATATTCTACCTTGTCCACAAAGAGCAAATGTTGTGACCGCGTCAACATTTGTGGTGGGCTTCCGCGAGCAACCACCAGTTGTGACCGCAACCGTGATGCCTGCCAATATACAGGAAGACCCATTGCTTGTCCCTACTTTCGCAACGGGAGTATGGAAGGAAGAGACCCCTAGAATAGGTACAGTGAAAGCCTGGTTGGTACCAAAGCCTGACCTACCGACCGCCCTTTCTTCCGTTGTCCGTCGCTGAACCACATAACGTACTCGTACAATCAATCCTTCGCCCAGAGGTTCAACTCAATCGGCAGACCCCTCAATGACCATTCCCACAGCGTTCGGCACGCCCACCAAAACCTTGCCTCTGGGCACCGGAGCATTCTTGACCTTCATGCAGCCGAACACGTTGACCTCCTTGATGTTGGGGCAGCTGCGGAAAATGCAACCCACCACGTAATCGTCGACCTCCTCGACGAAGCTAACCTCCAGCTTGAGAAGCTCAGTATATTGATTGTCTGCCGAGAAAACATCCTCGAAAGCGTCGCGTGTGATGTGGCGACAGCCGTGGACATTGAGCTTCCTGAGTCTGCGACCTGAATGCTTCATGAGGGCGCGGAAGCCGTTCGAACAAAGGCCGATCTTGGACGCGTTGTCGCGTGGATCGGTGCTATCGACATGACGGCACTTCTCGAAATCGATGATCTCTAGGGCTGGGTTGCTCCAATCAGTGAATAGATCAGTGAAGCCCGCATCGCTTAGCTTGTCACTGTCGTTGATACATAACTTCTTGAGGGAGCGGCAAGACTTCTTGATAGCAGACAAGACCTCGTCGGTGGCATCGAGAAATAGCGGCAAAGAAAGCGTTTGCAAGTTTGCCCCGATGCTGTTGATAGTGGCTGCCATGATCTTGGGATCAATACGATGCTGCAAGTGAAGACCCAGATGCTTCAAGCTTTTCATCTTGCCAATCTCTGCAATGCCGACATCCGTGACCTTCTGGTTGTGGTACACCTTGAGGCGAGTCATTTTGGGACAATTCTCTGGCAGCAAAGCCAGCATCTCGTCTCCAAAGTGTCTGTCGGTGTAGTAAACCCGGAGCGTTTCCAAGCAGGCGCCTTTCTCCTGAATGAACCTGGCCCACATATTGTCGCTCAGAAGGTTGGCTCCGTGAAGATAGAAAGACGTGAGCTGGATACCGCGATCCAGAAGATACTCCATGACGGAGTCTTTGAATTGAATGGAGTTACGGGCTTTGAACTCCTTGAGATTCGAGGCGACCTGAAAGATACCCATGTACTCGTCGGTCTTCAACTTAGCACCGTCGTAGATGTTGATGAATGATGAAGAGGGTTGTAAAAATAGTGCCAAGGTCTGAGGGTTGAGGAGACGGCGCTTGGAAAACAGACGAGCAATCTTGTCCACAATGTGGTCGGGCAACTCACCCAGACTGTCGGCAAGGTCGACATTTTTGGCTAAGGTTTCGATACAGAGCGTCGTCAGCTTCTTGGCGCCAGTGTGGTAGGTACCATCGAGAATGTTGCTCTGGACCTTGCGACGGCCACCGCCACCGGCAGCGGACTTGCGAGGCTTCTTGTTGGCAGGCTTGTCGTTGGCAGCAGCCTCTTTGCTACACTTTGCACAGAGAAGGCCGCCGTTAGGTCCAGTGCGGGAGTAAGGTGTGACTGTGAAGCGCTTCTTGCAGATTTCGCAATTGTCCATCTGGCCAGGGAGCGGCTTGGACATCTCATCCATGAGAGCGCGAGCGATGTCATCCTCGTCGTCCTCGTCGTCGGCATTTCTCTTGCGCTTCTTAAACGCTCTCGAGGCCTTGATTTTGGCGATTGCCTGTTGCTCCTTCTTCTGGCGCTTAGCCTTCTCAACGGCAGTCTCTTTGCGGGACGAGCTTGCTACAGCCTCGCTGGCTTCCTCATCCTCATCCGGATTGTCTCCGTTTTGCTGCTGGCTCTGTGCTGCCGCAGCGCGGCGTTGATCGGCATCACGGCGAATCTGGTTTGCAGAGATGTTGTGGCTCTATCAGACGTCAGTACATGCCCCAGATTTCATCAGTGGGTCGTCCTACAGCAAGGTAATCTGTCAAAGCTGATTGTCTGTAATTGTCAGCAAGAAAACATGTGGTCGTCATGGTCTTCTGATACTCACGGCCCTGAAATGTGACGCCGGACAGGGGCAGGCGCTTGGTTTTGCTGCGCCGGTTGGCCTTGTGCAGCTGTAGCGGGATGCTGGGCTGGCTGAGTCTGGCCTTGAGGTGCAGTTGCGTCCTGGGCCTGAGGTTGACCCGAGGACACAGGTCTACGACGAGAACCCCGCGCCATTTTGAGTGATGCCGTTTCGACTGTGATATCTTGATCCACTTGAACGCTTAAGTGGTTAGAGTGACTTCTGTGATCGGTTCTAGCACTGAAGACCAAGAGTCTGATGATAAGATGTTCAGGTGGCCGGCCTGTGGTGAAAGAGAAAAAAAAATCAGTTTGTGAGGTCGCTTGGTGGCTACTAGGGAAAGTCAGTGGCAAAGGCGAGATGGGAACGCAGAAAAAAAGCCAAGAGGGAGTACTAACCAGAGGCACTATAGCAAAAGGAGAGAGGAGTGAAAACGGAGGGGTACTTCTTGTGTGATGGGTGTAGGGGTGTAAAGAACGTCCACTGAGGAATCCAGTCTAAGTCAATCTAGAAAATTGACAAAATTCGGAACATTGACAGGAGGTAAATTGAAAGGCAACAAAGACGTGCAGGTGAGATGGATGCGCCTTCCTTTGCCTCACCTTAGGGCAGCTCTACAGCAAGCTCAACAGCAGCAGTGATCCCACCAGCTTGTGTCCCACTATTGTTTTCACACTGTACGTGTTCGTGCTAATCCTAACCATTTAGCGACTTTCTAGTGGCAATGTGATGAAATGAGACTGTGCGAGGGACTCTATGAATGGAGCATTTAAACTGTAGACCAGGCAGCTGCCAGGGGTTTAATTGAAGTGGGGTAAGTCGACAGGAAGGCGTGGGGCAAGAGCCATCAAACTGGAGACTTCGGGAGTCGGGGTTGGAGTGGAATCGATCGCCCCAAATCACAGTGATCGACATGCTTCACAGGAGCTTCAGGGGCCTGGAGATCTCGAGGTTATTCTGCAAAGGGAAGCAGCAGCATCATCATTCCCAGGATTCAACTGTGTTTCCCTGGGAGTTATTTGGAAGATAATTACTGTAACACGCAGCTGCAGTATCTTGAACTTACAAAACTTCAATTGGAATCCAAAGCGTCGGGTGGCTATGCTGTCAATTTAGTGTGTTCGTTTTGTCAACCCGACCTCAAAGCGCATCCAGCAGCCCGCCCCATCAGAGGAGGGGACCAGCTAGCCCCTCTCTCTGTACACGTGTAAGAAACTCCAGGCAAGAACTCCCACTAAAGGGCTGGCGCCTTCCCTCCCTTGATCAAGCGGTCATGTGATTTCGTGTAAAGAGCCCGTCTTACGGAGTAGCCAGCTTCTGGCGCGTGTCAAGAACCTCTGCCCCTCATCCCATTTCTCCCTAGCGATTGGCCTCTCAGCTCGGCCAAAGAAAGTCGCAACGGGTGGCAAAGCACTTCTCTCTCCCGTCCCCTTTTTCAACCATCACCTTCCACCACCAATTATTATTCCTTCTTCCCAATTGGCGGACTGCAGCAAATGTTGTTGCCATCAGCCTCTTAATCCCCTTCTTTTCGCTGCGTTTTCCCCGTCTGTCAACCGGCAGCTGTCCCAAGCTCAAGTCGCTTCCCCATCGGCGATAAGCCATTGAGACGGTTTGCCACTTGCCGAGCTTTGTCCCGCTCATCCCATCTTTTGTCCGCGACGCATCAAAACTTCACCTTACCCAAATTGCGAAATTGAGAAGGTCCTCCAGTCTTTTCATTCCAAGTTCACAACCTGAACTCAGCGGGCATTTTTGCGATTCGGAAAGTCAAAAGGAGTCTGAAGATGACCGGTCGCCGTGGACGTGGTCGCCCTTCTCTCGCTGAGAGCTTGGCTTCCACCCAAACCAGTAAGTCCACGATTTCATCTCATCCATGCTTCAATCGCTTTATTTCCCTGCCATCCTGTCTGGCAGAAGTAATTGGAAGAGAAAACAAACGCAGAGATTGACTAGCTAACGTATCGCAGACACCCCTGACACTAGTTCTGCCGCTGGCACTGGCAGGCTTACCCGATCAGCTTCATCGAAGAATCTTGGAGCTTCTGTGCAGCCCAAGGTCGAGGCTTCCACCCCAGCTGTTGCTAAGAGAGGCAGAGGTAAGCCCAGCCAGGGATCTACTGTTGCCAACGATTCAGTCTCCTCTGCTCCATCCGCTGCAGCCTCAGCCGATTTCACGTCTGCCAGCGAGGATTCAACTCCAGCAACTAGCAATGTTGCCACTCCTGCTCCCTCTGTGTCTGCTGGCGAGAGCTTGAAGCGGTCCACCAGATCTCGCCTATCCACCACGAACTTCGAGGTCGCTATCCCGAATGCTGTTGACTTTTCCCACGAACGAGCTCTTCGTCACAGCGCGTACTCACTCAACCCGCATTCCAAGCGCAAACGTCTCACTATTCAAGACAGCGATGAAGATGAGGTGGATTCTGACACTTCTCCTGATGCCCTTGTCGCCCGTCGCCTACAGAAAGAGGAGAACAGCAGGGGTGCCGTTGGCACTTCTGATGCAGATCTCGCTCTGAGATTGCAGCAGGAGGAATACAACAGCCCGCTCAACCGAAGTTCAACTCCGGAGGCTTCAAGCAGCGACCTCAGTGAGGTCGATACTGATGACCAGCCTCTTGCTGCTCGTGCTAGACCTCGTCGTGGTCGCCCTCCCAAGACCAGCGCCTCAGTCAAGAAACCTGCGGCAAAGAAGCGAAAGAGTGTTGTCGCTGATTCCGACGATGACGATGAGCTTGCCGACCCCATGCAAGTGGATGACTCTGATGATTCCTTCAGCGACTCGGAGGAGGAAGACGACTGGGCCGGAGAGGCGAAGAAGGCATCAAACAGGACAGCCAAGAAGTCGGCTGGAAGCTCCAGAGCTACCGGCACTGCCCTACAATCCCGGACCACTCGCCCGACTTCCACGGCTCCAGAACTGCTCCTAGAGGATGAGTCTGATGGCTTGTCAAGCCTCTCCGACTTCGTGTCCGACGCATCATCAGTCTCGGTCGATTCAAGCGACACCAATGGCAGTGGCGTGCAGAACGCTGTTGTCAGACAGTCCCGCCAACGCCGTGCCTACCAGCGGGGCAATCGCCGGCGAGGCATGCACGAGCGCCACAGGCTTGAGCGTCACCACCCTGAGATAAAGACTATGTGGGATGAGCTGAAGGCGTTGGCTCCCATCAAACCTGAGAAGATTCCTCAGCCGTCTACCATCTCTCGTCAACTGAAGCCTTTCCAGCTCGAGGGAGTCGCATGGATGATTGCCATGGAACAAACCGATTATAAAGGTGGTCTTCTTGGTGATGAGATGGGCCTGGGAAAGACGATTCAAGCGGTGTCGTTGATAATGTCTGACTATCCCGCAAAGCTCCCCTCTCTCGTCTTGGTACCACCTGTTGCTCTCATGCAGTGGCAATCGGAAATTGCCTCCTACACCGACGGCACTCTCAAGACCTTTGTCCACCATGGCTCCATTGCCAAGACGAAGAAAATGACACTGAAGGAACTTAAGAAGTACGACGTAATCATGATGTCCTACAACAGTCTCGAGTCCATGTACCGCCATCAAGAGAAGGGTTTCGCTCGCAAGGATGGCCTCCACAAGGAGGAGAGCTTGATCCACAAGCTTCAGTTCCATCGCGTCATTCTCGATGAAGCCCACAGCATCAAGGTGCGCACTACCATGACCGCCAAGGCGTGCTTCGCCCTCAAGACCAACTACAGATGGTGCTTGACGGGTACGCCTCTTCAGAACCGCATTGGCGAGTTCTTCTCCCTGATTCGCTTCCTCAACATTACACCCTTCGCATCCTACCTCTGCAAGCAGTGTCCTTGCACCAGTCTGGAGTGGAATCTGGATGACGACCACCGCTGTAACGGCTGCGGTCATGCCGGCATGCAGCATGTTTCTGTCTTCAATCAGGAGCTTCTCAACCCAATCCAGAAGTTCGGCAACCTTGGCCCAGGACGCGAGGCTTTCCAAAAGCTTCGTCTGATGACCGACCGCATCATGCTTCGCCGTTTGAAGAAGGACAACACCGACTCAATGGAGCTTCCAGTCAAGGAGATCTATGTCAACCGTCAATTCTTCGGCGAGGTAGAGAACGACTTCGCCAACAGCATCATGACTAACGGCCAGCGCAAGTTCGAGACTTACGTGTCTCAGGGTGTCTTGCTCAACAACTACGCCAATATCTTCGGTCTCATTATGCAGATGCGTCAAGTTGCAGACCACCCCGACTTGATCTTGAAGAAGAATGCTGAAGGCGGCCAGAACACCCTGGTTTGCTGCATTTGTGACGAGCCAGCTGAAGACGCAATCAGGAGCCGTTGCAAGCATGACTTCTGCCGTGCTTGTGCCCGAAGTTATCTTGTGTCGTCCGATGAGCCTGACTGCCCTCATTGCCATATCGGCTTGGCTATTGATCTGGAGCAGCCTGAGATCGAGCAGGATGAGGCTCAGGTCAAGAAGAGTTCGATTATCAATCGAATTAAAATGGAGAACTGGACCTCGTCGTCCAAGATTGAGCTTCTTGTCCACGAGCTTCACAGACTTCGTTCTGACAACGCCTCGCACAAGTCCATCATCTTCTCGCAGTTCTCATCCATGCTGCAGCTGATTGAGTGGCGTCTGCGTCGTGCTGGCATCACTACTGTCATGCTGGACGGCAGCATGAGCCCAGCTCAGCGTCAGGCCTCAATCAACCACTTCATGACTAAGCCTGATGTTGAGTGCTTCCTGGTCTCGCTCAAGGCAGGCGGTGTTGCTCTCAACCTCACCGAGGCGTCGCGTGTGTTTATTGTTGACCCGTAAGTCTCACCCATTGTGTATAGTCAATCATGTCGCTAACTCATATTCACAGTTGGTGGAACCCTGCCGCTGAGTGGCAATCCGCAGACCGCTGCCACCGTATCGGCCAGACACGCCCTTGCACAATCACGCGCCTCTGCATTGAAGATTCTGTCGAGAGCCGCATGGTTTTGATCCAAGAGAAGAAGACGAACATGATTAACTCCACTGTGAATGCTGACGACAAGGCCATGGAGTCTCTCAGCCCGGAGGACATGCAGTTCCTTTTCCGCGGCTCTTAAGCTGCTCAGCTAACGCGTTGTCTTTAGCATGTGTCTTTTCACATAAATCTTTACTTTGGCTCCCTTGGGGGTGGCGTTTAGGGAAGAAAGGGTACAACTTTGTATCTTTGACGCGCCCTGTCCTGGATTTGGGCGGGCGTCTTACTCTGTGTATACCCGTTTTACTGCGGTGGCATTGTGGCCGCAACTATGGAATTGGCACCTTTTATTCATGTGTTAGATTACGCTTTTCGACTTGATCCTTAGATAGAGTCCCATTGTATGTAGCTAGCTCTTCTTTTTTGCTCAATGATGAAACTGGACGACAAGGAGATCCAGCAACTAGGTAGTACCCCATTGTCTCTCTCTCTCTCTCTTTTTGGTAGCATCCCCAGCTTAACTTGTTGGGTCCTCGTGGTTCCACATCTTTCAGGTGCTCTATATTACAATCCACTTCGCCAAGGGCGGAAAACGTTACAGTGCTCATTTACATGGAACGAGAGACCATACCTTTCTCGGACCCCAGATACGAGACACTTACCGGAATTGTAATAAGGGCCCCAATTTAGGATCACCCGGCGGGGAGAAAAAGTAACATCGACCCATCTCATATGTTTTTCGGCAGCTTCTTCCACCTCTGTCCGCGTACGGCGGCTGTTGTGACCGCGAGTTATGTGGACAGAAGGTGCGCGGGAACTGGTTGGCTTTCTCAAACGTACGCAGCCTGGTCCGGATTGGAAGCTGCTTGTACCTATTCGCTTCGCAAATACGTCTTGACAGTGAATCCAGCTCTGCATGTTGAGAATGGGTTACGGTTTTGAGCGCTAGGCAACGTTGTTTTTGTATTTGTGAGATTATATACTAAACAATTATATACGTGAATTGAAAGGGGGGGGGTCGAAAATAATAAGCCATGCTCCTGCCATGAGGAAACGTTTTATACAAACCTTCCGCTCCTCAAATGGTATCTCGTTCGGCAAGTGCCCTGCTTGCTCTTCCCGTAAAACTCCAGAAGCCCGCTTCCTGCCTTTGCCTTGCCCGACCCTACGCTGCCCTTGACATCATAAATACACGGGTCATGATTGATGTTGCCCAAATACGGTGAAAAGCTTTGCTCTTTTCTCGCCGTTGCGCTTTTCTTTAGAAACCCAGACCATTGGAGTACTCGACGTCCATCTGCGCCCAGGTCTTGAGGCGGGCGGAGAGCTCGTCGCCGGAAAGGTCCTCCTCTCTCGCGCGGAACTCGAAGCCGTCCGTGTTGCAGGCGCCCGTCTTGCTGAAATAGTACTTGTGGGCGTCGATGTCGAGGCCGAAGGTGCCGCCGTTACACTCGGTGTTGGCGTCACCCTCGCAGACCTTGATGTCGGCGACGGTGTAGTCGACGGTGGTGGCGCTGCCGGTGGCGAGCCAGTACTCGGGGCTGGTGTGGCGGTAGCCGAGGAAGATAGGGGGCAGACGGGGGACGGGGTCGTCGACGTGGGTGACGCGGAACTCGGCGCCGGGCTGGTTGGTGACGAAGTTGACAAAGGCCTCGTTGCCGACGCGGGGGCTGCCGTAAGTGTAGAGGTCGGTCGGGAAGCCGTCGCGGCGGAGTTCGGCCGCGGCGACGGTAGCGATGGCGCCGCCCAAGGAGTGGCCGGCGGCGATGACGGCGAAGTCCGAGTTGGCCGCCTTGGCGGTCTTGACGGAGGCGACGACCGAGTGTTTGATCTCGTCCCAGGCGCTGGCGAAGCCGGAGTGGATCTTGCAGTCGTCAACGAAGTCGCAGTCTTCGAAGCCGAAGATGAAGTTGGTGATCCAGTTGCGGATGTTATGGGAGCTGCGGATCGCAACGACGATGTTCTTCCTCACGGGGTCGGTGGCGACGAAACCCTGAAGGCCGGAGACGAGACCACTGCGTGATATTAGTTGCCGTTATAACGAGATTGACTTGGAGTTACTGACGCAAAGGTACCGACGATCTTTCCGCCGTTGGCCTCGACGGCAGGGCAAGCATCCGAGCTGCAAACGATGGCCGCTCCAGCGGCGGCATCGCTGTTGCAGGCTGTCGCCTGAATCATCTACAGGATGTGTTAGTAATAGTGAGCTCACACCATGCAGGGTTGTGTACATACTTGTGTGTAGTACTTGAGGTTGTCAAGATCGCCCGACGTTACCGTAATGGCTACTTTCGTTAGTCTTTGTCCGTGTAAAGGGCACCATTGTAGATGTGCTTACCTCTCTCGTTGAGGCCGGCCGCCGGGGCTCGGAGAGGAGATGCCGAGACGGCGGCGGACAGAAGAGGGATCAGAAACAACTTGGACAACATAGTGACGGCTGACAGAGCAACGTATCGGGGCAATATTGGAGAACTCGCTCGTAAGGCACACCAGACAGAGGGACGAAGGAGGCGACACCCTCACGATGGCCGTAACATCTTATACATATCGCGCCGTTGTAAAGGCTTCGACAGGGTGGTCAAGCGGGTGGATCGACAGCGACTCGTGTACCTTGGCAGTTCATCGGGAATCGGGATTGCGGTGAGAGTCCACCATCCACCCACTCCAAATCTGCACGAGAGAGGTCGGGGTCCATCACCGAATCAACGTCGAGTTTGCTCGCACTAAAGCAAACCATAAGAAAGACCTTGTCTTTTCCGGAAACTCATTCGCATCTTGAAGGTATCGACCAGGCATAGGACCGCGGGGAACAGCACCAGTGTAGAAGCGACAGTCGAGAAGGCCAGTGATGCGTCGTCCTTGAAGTCGGCGGCGGTTCCAAGCGCAAGGTAGCCAGCTGGAGAGACTTTGCTAGGTTCCTGACTGCGGGATACACACAGCATTGGCCATTGGGTGGCCCCATCGGACGGCAGGAGTATCAGGCCTTGTCCCTGCCAATATAACTGCAGCTGAAGGCACTTTGAGCTAACCCCCACAAACGGTCGATTGGACGCTGGCTTGAATCATGTTCGAGTCAACCACGTGGGTGTGATGGAATGAGGGTCCTGGTTGGATGGAGGGTGACGACAGGCGCCCGTGCGACCTGACAAAGGCCAGAGCGTTCGCAGATGGCAGGGAGAAGGCAGAATAGAGTCCAGCGACCTAAGGGCGTGATAGTTTACTAAAAATAATTAGAGGGTAAATAATTAAGGGTAACTTCGCTACTTCGAGGGGGTAGATCTATAGAATAGGTTAGCGCTAAAGTACTATATATAAGCGAAATAAGTAGTTATATCCCCTATTAAGGGCCTAGAGCTTACTAATAACCCTACTTCCCCTTATAAATATAGCTAATATTTAAAACTTCTTTTTACTATTTAACTTTTAGTATAAAATAGTAATAGTAATATTATAATAAGGGGTAGTAGTTAGTAGATAGCTATTACTAGCCTACTTAATAATAATATTATTTATAAGTTTCCTGTTAATAAGAATAATAGTAAAATAGTTAGTAATTATATTAATAATCCTAGGCTAAGTATTTAGCTAGGTACCTAACCTATTAATAATAAGAATAATATTAATCCCTTGAATACCTAACCTAATAGCTAAGTTAATAATAAGGCTTTAAGTCCCTTACTTATAGTAGTAAAGTTAAAATAGTAACCCCTAGTAATATAGATTAAGTAGTATATAAAGCGGTTTTTTAAGTACTATTTAATATTATAGTAATAGGGGGCCCTCTTTATGATAAGTAATAAGAAGATAGTATTAAGGTTAGTAATAATTAAGATCTTTCTAAAGATAAGAAATACCTACTTAAATAATTAGTTTATTATTAATAACCTTATAGTAAAATATAATAATACCTTATAGAAACATAAATAAGCTATTAACTCTATTAATAAGTTAGGCTCTTTATATAATAATAAGATTAGTTAAATTACTATAATAGAGTTAGTATAGAATAATTAGTATATAAAAAATAAAACCTATATTAGCCTCTAGATCTATAGGATATTATATATCTAAAGCCTATATAATAAGATCTAGGTTAGTATAAGACTAACTAGTAATAATATTATAGAGGTTAGAAAGTTAAATACTTAGCTAGTTAATAATAATAATAATAATAATATATTAGTTAACTTAACTCTATAGCTTTTAATACGGTCCACGAAGTAGGCGAAAATTATAGGTAAAAAACTACTATATATTTCGAAGGTTTTTTCCTTAAAGGCAATAAGCCCTTTTATAAGGGTTAACACGTTTAGGTACGTTTAACGCGTTAAATACGTTAGACGCCCTTAAGCGGGATAACTACGCTAAGCGCGTTTAGTATTAATTACTTGCATAAGAAGAAAAAGGCGTTAACTATAATATATAGTATAAAATTTGATTTATACCTCCTATTATAGTAATATACTAGTAAGTAGAGCTATATTATTATATATAAGTAACTATATATAACCTTACTTCC
>JAVHLU010001398.1:0-31353 GCA_036785755.1 Colletotrichum ledebouriae | reverse complement strand
TCTTAGGCGTTATAGATAAGGATAAAGCTATATTAATACTTATAGCTAAAGAATAGTTACCTATACTAACCCTCGTTCCTATAACTAAGTTTCTAAGCAGAAGAATCCTAAAACTTCTAAAGGGATAAGTAGGCTAGAAGGGGGGGTAGCTATTATCCCCCGATCCTATACTAGAGCTAGACGAAAGCCTAGCTCTAATAGGTAGAGTAGTAGACGTAATATATATATTAGAAACGAACTATATAAATAAAGCTATTAGGGAAGTTAATTCTAAAGGGGAACGGATTGAGGATTATATTATAATTAAACCTCTCCCTGCTTTATAAGACGTTTCTAAAGTAGGTAAGTATAATAAAAACGAACCTTTAGATAGTAGGCCCTTAAATCCACTAGTATAGCTATACCGGGGTAGTAAGGAGAGGGCTAATACTAAACGGGGGTCTAACCGGGTATATAACTAGGAGGACTATAGCTAAATTCGTTAAAGCTAACGACTACGTAATCTACTACCTAGTAACCTATAACTAGGAATAATAGAGAATAAACCCCGCTCTAGTTACTAGTTTTTACTATAGCACTATATAGAGCGGGAGCAGGTATCTAGCTTCTTTAAGACTTTTATACCTAATTAGTAGAAGGCTTTCTTAGAAGCTAGTATAGGGTACTATACGCTCTATAGCTACGTTTATACTACTATTTATAGCGCGAAGCCCGCTCGCGTAACTATAATAATCCGTAAACGTCTTATTACTAACGATCTTACTAAGCTACCTCGCTCGTAGAAGGAACTTTTAAACCTCCTATAGGTACTCCGAACTCGCTTTAAAGAAGTAGCTAAGGTTAAGATAAGCAAATTATAGCAAATAGATATATAGCGCGTTATTAATCGAGGGATAATAATAAAGAGACCGATCCCTCTAAAGTAGGTATTTACTTATAAATTTAATAAGGATAACGTCCTCGATTAATATAAAGCAAGGATCTGCGTTCGGGGCGATTAGTAAGAGAAGTTACCCCTCGAATAGACTTATATAGTAACCCTCGCTACTTATACCTTTAGGGTAGCGATAGTAATTACTATATAATTCGACCTCGAAGTCGAATAGTTCGACGTTATTAATATATTCCTAAACGCCTCCTAGGACCCGAATAAAGACCTTATTATTTATAAGCTACTAGATAGCTTTAAGCAGCCTAGAAAGTATATCGAACTCCGCTATACGCTCTATAAGCTAAGGGATACGCTGCTGCTCTAGTATAAGGAGTTCTCCTTAACCCTTTAGAACCTAGGCCTTAAGCCTATAAGTAAAGACCTATACCTCTTCTAGTTAACTAATAAGAAGGTTCTTATTATCTTTTATATAGATAACTTCCTTATCCTATTTTATAGGAACTACGAAGAGGTAGTATAAAGGGTAATTACTAGCTTAAAAGAGGCGTATAAGTTAAAAGAATAAGGCCTAGTTAAGTATTATCTCGGAATTAGGGTTATCTATAACTAAGCTATATAAAAGGTATACCTCTCTTATAACTAATATATTAAGCGGGTTATAAAGAAGTTCGATCTACTTGATTTAAGAGCGCTAATAACCCCCCTTCTAAACCTATTACTTCTAAAGAGTAAAATAGTAATAACGCTATTAGAGGTAAAGAGTTTCTAAGAGAAGATTAGCTCTATACTCTATACTACTATTATAATTTAACCTAACGTCGCTTTTATATATTCCCTACTCTTAAGATCCCTAACGAACCCCGCTCCTTATTACTACGCTACTACTAACTAGGTTATATAGTACCTATATTATACTCGCTACCTTACGATACGCTTTAGTAACTCGGGGGGTAGGTAGGTACTACTAATTATAAGCGACGCTTTATTTATAGATAATAAGGAGATACAGAAGTTATCTTAAGGGTATATAATCTCGCTCTTTAGAGGGCTAATTTAATAGAAAGCTACTCAATAGGCTATAGTTATAATATTAATAATAGAAGTAGAGCTTCTAAGCCTCGAATATACTATTAAGGAGATAATCGCTCTTTAGAGGCTATTTAGGGATATCGCTCTTAAACTTAGTAATATCTAGAAGATTTATTATAATAACTAATAGATAATTCGTCTTATAATAAGTAAAAAGGAATAGATCTTAACTAAGCTATAGCATATTAATATTTAGAATATATAGCTATAATAAGAACACGCTAGAGGATTATTTAGCATAGTATATATACTAACGAACGATATACTAGCTAATAGTCTTATAAAGGTTCTTAACTACGAGAAATTTAAGAAGTTCTATTCGCTCCTTAATCTAAAGGATATATAAAGAATAATTATAATAAATAAGAGATACTCTAGATAAGTATAAGAGGGCTAGTAGCGCCTAATTTTTAATTAATTTATAGCCTACTAGCTAGGGAGCCCGAAGTCGCTCCTATAAGAGCAAAAGAATATAACTTACCCCGAAGGGCGCCCTAAAACGCTAATTTCTTACTACTTAACCTTAGAGGATTTGCTTATACTAATCTATTAGGATATTATATGAGGGTAGTAATACCTCTAGTAAATACGAGCTAATAAGACTATTAACTATATAGCGTACCGCAATAGCTATATTACTAATAAGCAGACGAGGAGCAGGTATACCTATGCTAACTACTAGCGTTCCGAATAGAACTAGGGCAGGCGAGGGAGCGATAATACTATATATACTAGAACTACCTGTTATATTAGGAGTCCTACCCGAACCCTTATTATTACTACCCTTCTTTACTACTACGATATCCTCCTTCTAAGTAGTAATAGCCTCGTAGAGCGTAGCTCTCTAACGAGCGAGGGTCTATAGGTCGTATTAGAAGTTAGTTATAGAAATAAAGCGTATATAGAACCTTACCTTTCTAACCGCTAGGTTATCTGAAGTCTTAGCTTTAGTATATTAGTAAGCTATAATAATAATAAGGGCGCTTATCTATTAATAAGGCACCTTACCCTTATAATAGTAGTTATACTTACCCGCTATACTAGGCGAGCACCTTCTATCTAATAAGCCTAAGAGCTCGCTTAAAATATACTAAAGGTAGCGCTCGCTAAACGGGGGTACTTACTCCGCCTCTATACCTCTACTAGGGGGAAGAGGGCTAGGAGGGGGCTTTAAACTACCCTTACTAGTACCCTCCTCCTTATCTATCTCCTTAGGAATTATAATAATAACGAGGTTAATAATATTCTAGCGTATAGTTATAATAACAAAGGGATTATAACTTATTAGGAGCTATCCTCTTAGACTACTTAGGGGGGTAACCCCGGGGCCTCTTAAGCTATAAACCCTTACCCTTAGAGCTACCCCCTATAGGTCGCTTCTACTTCCTTCCGCTCGCTATATAATATATTAGTATACTATTTATTAATAATAGAAAAGAATAATATATATATAACCTTACTATCGCTCTCTAGGGGAGGAGGGCGCGCCCCTCTGCCCCTAGCTTTACTCTTACTTTTAGTAGCGCGCGCTTTCTTTAGGGCTATAGCCCGACTAGTATTCTTTTTAAGAGGTATCTATAGATATATTAGTACGTTATAATAGCTTTAAAGATCGTTATATAATATAGTTATACGCGCGCGCGTATAATAAGGTTATTACTAGCGTAAAGTTAAGTATATATATAGTTATTATATTATATATAGGGAAGAGTTAAGAAGGTAGGAGGGTAGCTAGGTTATTTTATTTAGAATCGATATAATAGCAGCTACCCTACCTAAGCTAATAAGAGATAGCGGTTTCTATTACTATTAGTAAGAGTTAATAAATAAAGGGTATTATAATAATAATAGCAATAGTTATAAAGGTAGAAAACTGCGACTATTTACGCTTCGCTTATACCTAATATAAATAACTTTACTTTATTATTTCTTTTATAAATAGGCTTATTAATAGGTTATTTATAGATATATCGCTTTATATTTAGGTATTTTAAGGGATATTGCGTAGTTAGGCGCTCTTCTAGCTACTGCTACGTCTAGGGGGGTATATTATAATACCTTTAGTATCGCCCGTTCCTAGCGTAGTATATAACCCGAAGGCAGCTCTAGAACTACCTTCTTCCGAGGGCCGTTCCTCCGACCTTAGTTATAAATAACCACGTTATAGCTACTCTTATTATAATAGAACAAGCTCTTTAGTAACTATAAATATAGCCCTATAGGACGTTTCTCAACAAAAGGGTTTTAGTAGATTCTTTAGCTACCTCTTTAATTAGTAAGGCTACTTCCTTAAGCTATTACTATTTCTATATATTATATCCCTTAGATTAAAAGCTATTTAAGGGAATATTATTAACTAGGTTAACCTTAGTTTCCTTAAGCTTATATATAGTATAAGTATTAATAACCTATTAGTTAAGCTTATAATAGTTATAACTATATAGGTTTAGTAACTATTCTTTAAAAGTTAATAAACTCTTTATATAGTAAGTGCTACTAAAAAGGTAGGTTTTAATAGTATTAATAATAGGCGTAACTCCTAGCTTAATAATTATTCTTACTATATTAAGAGTAGTAGTAGTAAAGATAGATAAGCAATAAGATCCTTCCTCTATAAGCTTTAATTTTTCTTCTATAGCATTAGAGAAATAGTAAGCTTCTATTAGGTTATCTCCTATCTCTTAGTTAATCTTAAGTTTATTAGATTCTACTAAGGAAGCAATGTTATAGACTTTTTTAGCGTATTAACTTTAATTAAAGAAGTAAGCTTTACCTTATAATATTATATTTATTTTTATGAAGTTAATAAGAATATTAATATAACATTTTAAGTTAATGCTATACTCTTTAATGCTTAATATTGCTATAATAAGCCTTTTAGAGTATTTAAAGAAAAGATAAGTAAATTTTATAAAGAGTAAGCTAAATAAAAGAGGATAGTTAAACTTATTAATAAGAGTAACTATAACGTTAGTAGCTACCTAGTATTTATCAACTTAAAGAGAGATATAGTAAGCATTAAGAAAGTAAATACTCTCTGTTATTTAAGAAAGTGGTTTTATCTTTAAAGTAGTAAATATTATTATCATTTTATAATTCATTATATAGTTATAACTAATAAGGTTTATCTTAATATTAATATTTAAGACTCTTTATATTCAATAATATCTGTTAGGATTTTCTCCTTTTATCATAACTTTTAGATAATGTTAAGGGGTAATAAAAGAAGGGATTAAGAAGTTTTTCTTAGTAAAGAACTTAACTTAAGTTATAAAAGCGTTTAAATAGGCTTTCGTTTTAGTAATTTTATTATAGTTATAGATCTCAATATCTTTTTCCTCTTATCCTTTACTTATTCTTTAAGGGTTTTCTAAAAGCTCATAAGGTCTTTAAGAGCTTTAAGATATATATCTTTAGAAAGAATGTTAGTGAGATCTTAAAGTCTTTAGCTATAAGTAAAGTAATACTTTAGGTAGATACTATAGAGTTTCCCTATAGGGATATTAACTATACTATAAAGCTTTTAATGAATTAATTTATTAATTAGATCATAGTTTCTTTATAGCTTTTTATTTTACTACTTTAGAAAAATAGTAGTATTAAAGTTATTATTATCTTTTGCTTTGAAACGCTTAAATAAAGCTTTAGAGATACTATTAGATCTAGAACCTCCTTAACTTTACTATTATAAATTAGTTTAAGGTTTTTAAGTTAAGTATTAGTTAAAGTTAGTTAGTCTCTTAGTATGAATACTAAAAGTAAGGTTAAGTCTAAAGGTTAGGGTTTAAGGTTTTAGTATTATTTATAACTATTTTCTTAATAAGCTTAAATGCTTCTTAAGGATTTTAAAGAATTAAACAGTCTTATTTTTCTATACTAAAGTAAGAGAGGCGTTTTAAATATATTTAAAGTTAAAAGGCTTTATAATTTTCCATAGAAAAAGTAAGCTTACTTAGTAATCTTTATAGGTTTAAAACTAAGTTACTATAATAGGTACTAAGGTTTCCTCTTAAAGCTTAGAATTAGTTTTTTAGATTATAATACGAACTAAAGACTAACTAAATAATTCGTTAGCTATCCTTATAAAGTAAATAAAGGCTTTATAATATAAGATATATTTATCTTTAAAAAAGATAGGCTAAATTATAATACTAAAGGGGTAGTTAAGTTCCTACTTAATTATATTAGTTATATAGGCTTTTATAATACAGTTTAGGTTTTAATTCTTAATATATATAAGGAGAGTAAGCTAGTTAGGCTCCCTATGCTTCTATAAGTTAGTAATAATAGTATAAGGGATTTTATGCTTTTAGTTATAAATTTTAAAGAAGTATTTTATTTAGATGTATTAAATAAAGTAACTAAACTGATTGCTAATACTAGCTGGCTACTAGTTTATAATTTATATATCTAGCATACTAATACTAGCTTTTCCTCCCTAAAAGGAAAGCAAGAGGGTAATCCTTATTCATTATTACTAAAGAAGTATAAATAACTTCTTTAGTGTTAACCTAAGCTAAATAAACCTTTTAGTAGTTTTAATATACTTTAGTAATAAAGGCTTTCAATTATCTTCTAAAGTTATCTATTGCTATATTTTTAGTAGAGAAGTTTTAGGCTTTTAATTAAGCTTTAGTTATTTAGGGTAAGGGAGGATAGTCTTAAAGGTAGTAGTAATAGTTATAGTAGTTACTAGCTAAATATAAAGGCTTTGCCTTTAAGGCACTTCTTAGCTAAGATAAGATATTAAGTAATGCTTAAAATCTTAAATAATTTATAAATACTTATGTTTATCCTTTACGCTAAAGGCTATAGTATAACTAATATAAAGATTACTTATAATGTCTATTTGCTTGTTAATAGCTTTAGTTTTAATATTATTAACTTACTAGATAAAGGATATAGTAGTGCTTTAGTTAAGAGTATTAATAAATAATATAGCTAAAATAAGTAAAGCAGTTTAGTTATCTAAAAGGGTTTAGTAATTCTTATCTATTAGCTTATATTTCTTAATTGAAAACGCCTTTATTTAGTCTTAAGTTATATTAGTTAAATTATATTTATTTTAAAGCTAGTAAAGCGAAAATATATTAAGTTCGGAATTACGCCGCAGCCCCTTTATAAAAAGACTATAATAAATTTACCTAGTTCGTAAGTATAATTTAGGAAATACTATATAGGTATTTTAACCTATACCCTCTACTAGTTAAGGAAAATAATATAGGAACCCTATATATTCCTACTACTTATAAGCAAACCCTCTAAATATTACTATATAAAGTTAGATACGCGCCGCACTAGGGCTTCTTATATTAGAGCTAAACAGGCTATTAAGGCTCTTATAGTAACGCCCTCGCTAAGCCTTCTAATAAGGTACTATAAAAGCTACTATATAAGATAACTCCTTAGCCTAAAAGGTCGACCTTCTAATAAGGTATTATAAATACTACTATATAAGAGGTAACTCCTTAACTAAAGAGGTCTTTCCTAAGAGGTTCTTATAGCTAGAAGTATAAGAAGCTCTATTACTATAAGTAAAGCTTTATACCTCTCCCTCTTCCTTATCCTTATCCCTTAACTATATTAATACTAAACCCTATATATAAATACGCTAAGCCTAAGCGAGGCACGCCCTTTAGTATAAATAATATAGAGGGGGTTACTAGAGAGTTTAGCCTTAATATAATTAATAAAACCTGCTCCTCTATTAACTACTCTACTATATATAGAGAGCATATTATTAATATAGCCCTTAAGAGGGCTTACCTTAATACCCCTATAGGGGAGTCTATAAGGTATAATAGTATTAGAGCTAAATAAGTAAACTTAGTAGCGGAAGTTTAATAAGTTATTATATACCCTATAGAATAGCCCTTCTTTAAGCAGGTCCTCTATATTACTATAGTAGAGGTAGCCTAGGTAGCCTAGGCGAACATTAGTAAGTACAGCTTGCCCTAACTACTTTAATATAGAGAGAGCGTTACTAACGACAGCATAGAAATCAATAAAGTCCAAAACAGCCGATATATAGGACGCTACTCACTAAAGATAGTAACGACTTCTAGCGGACGAAGCGGTAATAGAGGTAGTATTTAATAGCAGCGCGGGTAGTACGCGAGAGGAAACGTTAATAGTTTTATAGTTTAAATAATTAAAAACTACGTTATTATTAATATAAAGTTAAAGATCGTGAGGCTATCTAGTATAATAGGCACGTATAAGTATAGCTATAGTTAAGAAAGGATCACGTAACCGAAGGCTATATATTATCAGGAGGCGCGGAGTTAGAAGGTCTATTGCACTTAAGCAGGTAAAATCACTATGCAGTGGCTAGAGGCTAAGAGAAAATATATAAATGATAACGTTACTAACTTCTAAAGCGTCTCTTAAGTATATAGGGTTTATACTAGCTTTAAATAGCTTAATAAACTTAAGAATATTTATACTTATAAAGAATAAAGCATTAAGTAACTTAACTCAAAGTATTTTAAACCCTTAACTTTGATAGGTTTTAAACTTTATAAACCTTTAAACAGTCTTAATAGTAGCTAAAGAAGCATTATTAACTATAGAATTAAGAACTTTACCTTTAAGTTAAATACTACTATAGTTTTAAGTAAGTTCTATAGTAAGGTAGATCTTAAAAACCCTTATAGTATTATTAATATAGTTAAAGCTTAGTATTTATTAAGTTAGCAATTAAAGGCTTATTTAGTTACTACTAAGTAAAGGATAGTAAGTTAATAGTTTTCAGTTAGCCTTTTAATCTAAACCTAAGCTTTAACTAGGTTTCAGTATATTTAAAGTAATTACTTTTCTAGAATTTCAAAGTAATAAAGATATTATAAATTAAAGGAATAATAAGATAGATTTAAAGAGATTAAAACTGTAGTAAATAGTATAAGTGTAAATAAAGATAAAGATTTAGTATATATATAATTATTATTATTTCTCTTTCTCTTCCCTATAGAGGTTTTTGCTTTTTCCCCTAAGAGGTATCCATTCTCCTCCTCTCTATTCGTAAGGTAAGAAAACCTATCCCCTCTCCTTCTCTTATAGTAGTTCTTATCCTCCTCTAACTTATTTATTTCATTTAAATATTTCTTATTAAAGGTAACCTTTTATATTTATATTTCTAGTCGTATAAGAAAATATCCTTTTATATTTAAGTAAAAAGCTTATTTATTAGTTACCTTTTAGAATAGAATATCATAGAATTACTTTAGCTTTCTTAAGTCTTAAAATTAAGGGGAAAAAGGAAAAGAAAAAGGTATAGTTAATCTTACTTTTATTAGCTTTTAAGGTATTACTTTATAGTAAGAGTATATAAAGGGACATCTCTCTTAGCGTTTATGCTTTTAATCTTAAAATAGTTAAAGGTATTTAAGTCTTTAATATTACTTTTACTTTATAAAACTCTTTTAATAAATACTAAAGAGAACTTTTATAGTATTGTAAAATAGTTCTTTATAAATAATAAGACTAACTAAGTAAGCCTTTTGACTTCTATAGAAAAAAAGAGGCTTAAGATTATTGCTTTATAAGATAGCTTTAGTAAATAATCCTTTTTTTATATAAATATTAAGAAAAAATAATTACTTAAGCTAAGAGGAATTTTAGAAATTTAGTTAAGCTTTTATTAATATTTAAAGTAATAAAATAAAATATTTTAAGTGTTAATAGGTAATTGTAATATTTATTACTACCCTTTATTAATAGAGTTTCTATTAAGTTCGGAATTACGCCGCAGCCCCTTTATAAAAAGACTATAACAAATTCACCTAGTTCGCAGGTATAATTTAGGAAATACTATATAAGTATTTTAACCTATACCCTCTACTAGTTAAGGAAAATAATATAGGAACTCTATATATTCCTACTACTTATAAGTAAACCCTCTAAATATTATAAAGTCGGATGCGCGCCGCACTAGGGCTAATTATATTATAGCTAAACGGGCTACTAAGGCTCTCGTGGCCTAGAAACGCCCTCGCTAAACCTTCTAGTAAGGTAAAAGCTACTATATAAGATAACTTCTTAACCTAAAAGGTCGACCTTCTAGTAAAGTACTAAAGGTAAACGCTACTATACGAGAGGTAACTCCTTAACTAAAGAGGTCTTTCCTAAGAGGTTCTTATAGCTAGAAGCATAAGAAGCTCTGCGAGCAGGGCCTTATGCCTCTCCCTCTTCCTTATCCCTTAACCATGTCTGCACTAGACCCCGCATATGAAAACGTCGGGAAATATTATATAGGTATTGAGTTCGGAATTACGCCGCAGCCCCTTCGCAAAAAGACTATAACAAATTCACCTAGTTCGTAAGCATAATTCGGGAAATACTATATAGGTATTTTAACCTATACCCTCTACTAGTTAAGGAAAGTAATATAGGAACCCTATATATTCCTACTACTCGTAAGTTAACCCTCTAAATATCACTATATAAATAATAGATACTATCTTTCTCTTTTGGAGTTAATCCCTGAACTCTTTATTTATTAGTATATTTATATATATATTAATATATAAATTTAAGGTCTTTAAGTAGTCTTTATTACATTTCCTTAAGTTTAGTAATATTTACTATAGCTTTAAGTGCTATTAAGCTTTATCAAAGTTCTCTATAAGTAGTTAAGTTAAATCTATAATTAAAGTAAAAAGGTAATTCTTTAATGCTTTTTCTTCTTACGTTATTATAAGTAAATTAAGTTATTAAAAGTAGTAAGGCTTGATTATTTTATTACTAGTTAATATGAGGGTTTGCTTGCGAGTAGTAGGAACGTATAGGGTTCCTATATTGTTTTCCTTAACTAGTAGAGGGTATAGGTCAAAATACCTATATAGTGTTTCCCGAATTGTGCCTGCGAACTAGGTGAATTTGTTATAGTCTTTTTGCGAAGGGGCTGCGGCGTAATTCCGAGCTCAATAGTGATGTAAGTAAGTTTTAAGGAATTAGTTAATTTATTCTATTTACTTACTAGTTTAAAAGTAAAATATAATAAATATATTATGTTTTAACTTAAGCTATAAACTTAAAGACTTTTAAAGCTTAAAGATATAAAGCTTATCTCTATTTAATATAATTTCTTCGAGTAATTTATATTAACGAAAGATTCTCTTAAAGAAAGTACATATAAGGTTTTCTATAGTATTTAATATAAGGTAAGGGATAAAATAAGTATACTTTATAAATCTCTTCATTATAACTAATATACTATTATATTAAACTTTAGTAAGGACTTCTTTTAACTTTAGAAGTTTAATAATAGAGTTAAGTAAGATAGATTACTATATCCTTTAAAGTATTAATATTAGCTATATCTTTCTATAAGGTTAATGTTAACTAGGTTTACCTTTTATATAGACCTTATAGTCTTTAATTGCTATAAATATCTCTTTATAAGTAGCTATTTTATTACAATATTAATACATATATTTTATATTTTAGTTATACTTTAGTATTTATATATAAGCATTAAAATAGTATATAGGCCTAGTAGCTCTTACTAACTACTAAAACCTACTATAAAAAGGGCTTATAAATGCTAAGCGTAGTATAGTATTATAACCCGTAAGGTATAATAAGACTAGGGTAACGCTCTATAAGGCATCTAGCGGCTATAGGATATTTATATGTAGAATATTTTAAGATTAGGGAACTACTCAGAGCGGAAGAACTATAGTATAAGTTATATAATAATAGGATAAGAAGATTAAATCTATACGCTAACGATATAGAGGCTATATATTAGGATAATAGGTTCTATTATAAGAAAAAATAGATAAAGGATACTATTTAAGGAATAGGATTTATATATAGAATGGATTTAAGACTTACTTAAAGATAGACTTTTATAGCTTTTTAGTAATTAATCTTTAACTCTGCCTTATAAACTTTTAAGCTTACTTTATACTATACTTAATATAAAGTCTATAACTAATCACTATACCTTTTCTTATAAACTTTAATAACTTTTTAGCTTTTAGCACTATAGATAATATTATATACTTTATCTCTTCGTATTTGTATGCGGGGTCTAGTGCCGACATGGTTAAGGATTTATCGTGGGTTAGATAAGGATAAGGAAGAGGGAGAGGCATAAGGCCCTGCTCGCAGCAGAGCTTCTTATGCTTCTAGCTATAAGAACCTCTTAGGAAAGACCTCTTTAGTTAAGGAGTTACTTCTTATATAGTAGCGTTTACCTTATTAGAAGGTTAACCTTTTAGGTTAAGGAGTTATCTTATATAATAGCTTTTACCTTACTAGAAGGTTTAGCGAGGGCGTTACTACGAGAGCCTTAGTAGCCCGTTTAGCTCCGATATAATTAGCCCTAGTATAGCGTATATCTAACTTTATATAAGGGTTTACTTATAAGTAGTAGGAATATATAGGGTTCTTATATTATTTTCCTTAACTAGTAGAGGGTATAGGTTAAAATACCTATATAGTATTTCCCGAATTATACTTATGAACTAGGTGAATTTGTTATAGTCTTTTTGCGAAGGGGCTGCGGCGGAATTCCGAACTTAATACTTTATCTCTTAGTTTTATTAATAAAACCGTATTATTAAATCCCTTAGCTATAATCTTTTAATCGCTTCTATTTAGTAAATTGACCTTTAACGCCTACTAATAGTATAATATAAGAATTATATTTTCTAATACTTCTATAAAGAACTTAACTTTTACCTTTTCTACTAGCTTTAGCAAGCAATTTACTTAAAACCTCACTAAAGAACTTAAGGACTAATAGATAAAGGATAATAACGTTAATAGTAATAACAATAAGCTTCTTAAATAATAACTTATAAAGGCTAATAAAGATATTCAGTACATATAAGATATATTTAATAATAATACTTATACCTTTATCAAACTTTGATAGGGTTTTTAATACGTTAACTAATACAATATTAAATTAAACCATTAGAATGAAACCCTTTAAGCTATTACTAATACTATTACTACGCTAATCTATAAAGAATATAATAAACTCTAGCTTAAGACCCTTAACCCTTATAATAAACCTATTAACCACTTTGAGGGATTCTTTATTTAACTTAAAAACTATTATAACTTTTATTATAATAGTTTTAAGAATAAAATTAAGAAAGTTATCTATACTTTAGGATTCCTTAAAGGATAAGCCTTTTAATAATTTAAGCCCTTCTTTAAACAATACTTAAAAATAAACACTCTTAATAAATACTCTATAAAAGTTCAGGATATCTTTAGTAGCTTTTAAAGCTTTAAAGCTACTTTAAAGTTATTATTTTAAAACCTTAATAGGAAACAATAGGCTAAGTAAGACCTACTTAAACTCTAATAAACTAAGTTTACTAAAGGGTATACTATAGAATTCTAATATATTTATATATAGCTTAGCTTTATAGAAGAAAATAAGATACTTATATTTTACTAAGGATTTCAAGATAAAGTTAAGGATAAAACTATTCAAAATAACTACCTTGCTAGAAGGTCGACCATTTGGGTTAAGAAGTTATCTCGTATAGTAGCTTTCACCTTGCTAGAAGGTTTAGCGAGGGCGTTTCTAGGCTACGAGAGCCTTAGTAGCCCGTTTAGCTCCGATATAATTAGCCCTAGTATAGCGCGCGTCCCACTTTATATAGTAATATTTAGAGGGTTTACTTATAAGTACTAAGAACGTATAGGGTTCCTATATTATTTTCCTTAACTAGTAGAGGGTATAAGTTAAAATACCTATATAATATTTCCCGAATTATACCTACGAACTAGGTAAATTTATTATAGTCTTTTTGCAAAGGGGCTGCGGCGTAATTCCGAACTCAGAGTTAAGGATAAAACTATTAAAAATAACTACCTTAACAACTCCCTTTAATATATTAACCTTACTATTAAGATTAATAATTGCCTTTATAAAAGATAGAAGGAAAAAGGTAAATAATAAGTATTTATAAATACTAGGAAGCAATATTAATAATAATAATATAACCTTTAGTATTAAAATAAAGACTAAGGATTTTATAAGAAAATACTCATTGAAAATAAAAATAACTATAATAACCTTTAAGCTAGTAAACCACTAAAGTACTTTACTATATATAGATATTATAGTAAACCTATAAGCCTTAGTGTAGCTTAGTGCGCTAATAATAAGAAAAGCATTAAATGTTATAACTATAATAAGATAGGATACTACGCTTAAGACTATTAATAGCTTCAAAAAGAGTAATTCTAATTAGTCTTTAAATAAAGCTAAAAAGCTAACGTTATAATAAGGATAATACTATATAACTAATATAGTTAGACTATTTGCTTCAATAATAACTATTTAACTTACTTAATAGTAAGGAATATACTAAATAGTACCCTAAAGACTCTATAGGATGCTTTCAATATAATAAGACTAAAGGATTCTTAACCTATACTCTTACTATAGGATATAACCTTAAAAGTAAAATCGCATATAAAACTATTAAATAACTTAATATTAGGCTAAGAACGCTTAAAGAACCTAACTATTAAGTTAACCTTTTTATAAAACTCTAAGTATAATAACCCTATAGCATTAAAAACTAAATGATATCCTTTATAACTTAAATAAACTTTATAACGTTGCTTAGTAATATACTTAACTAAAAATTGCTATTAAAAGCTTACTTTTAGTTAATAATACTAGCTTTAAAGAGGGGCTAAAGGCATGTTATAGCTAGGCTACCTAACAATAGGTCTTGCTAATAGAAGCTAAGGGATAAAGTTATAATAGTATCTATACATGCTATAGGTAGGTCTAAACGTTAGTAAAGGTATAGTAATTAGTTATAGACTTTACGTTAGGTATAGTATAAAGTAAGCCTAAAAGTCTATAAGGTAAAGTTAAAGATTAATCGCTAAAAGGCTATAAAAGTCTATCCTTAAGTAAGTCTTAAGTCTATCCTATATATTTAGATATATTAAAGTAGTAATTACTATTTCTATAGGTAAGTAATCGCAATTAGTTAGTAAAGCTAACTAATTATTAATCTCTATATCTATACTTTATTAATTACTCTTTATCTTTTATTATTATATAACTTATACTATAGTTCTTTTACTCTAAAGTAATTCCTTCTATCTATTATAACCCGTTAAGCAGAACTAGCTGGGATACGCCCTATAGGGCATTAGGCGGCTAGAATAGGACATTTATATATATAAGATATAAGGATAGAAGGACTTATTTTAGAGTGGAAGAACTATAGTATAAATTATATAATAATAAGATAAGACTAAGCAGTAGTCTAGAGACACTTAGTGCTAAGAGTAAGCACTTAGTAGGATTAGTAAGCGCTTAGTAAATAAGGATTACTGCTTAAGGATTAAGATAAAGGTACTATTTAGGACTTATATATAGAATAGACTTAGGGTTTACCTAAGGATAAACTTCTATAGCCTTTTAGTGATTAACTTTATTAAGCTCGGAATTACGCCGCAGCCCCTTCGTAAAAAGACTATAACAAATTCACCTAGTTCGCAGGCATAATTCGGGAAACACTATATAGGTATTTAACCTATACCCTCTACTAGTTAAGGAATAGAATATAGGGACCCTATATGTTCCTACTACTCGCAAGTAAACCCTCGCATAAAGTCGGACGCGCGCCGCACCGGGGCTGATTATATCGGAGCCGAATAGGCTACTAAGGCTCTCGTAGCAAAGCTACTATATAAGATAACTCCTTAACCCAAAAGGTTAACCTTCTAGTAAGGTACTAAAGGTATTATAAACGCTACTATATAAGAGGTAACTCCTTAACTAGAGAGGTCTTTCCTAAGAGGTTCTTATAGCTAGAAGCATAAGAAGCTCTGCTACGAGCAGGGCCTTATACCTCTCCCTTATCCTTATCCTTATCCTTATAACTTATAATAAATCCTTAATTATATTAGCACTAGACCCTATATATAAATATACTAAGCCTAAGCGAAGCACGCCCTTTAGTATAAATAATATAGAGGGGATCGCTAGAGAGTTTAGCCTCGATATAATTAATAAAACCTGCTCCTTTATTAACTACTCCGCTATATATAGAGAGCGTATTATTAGTATAGCCCTTAAGAGGGCTTACCTTAATACCCCTATAGGGGACTCTATAAGGCGTAATAGCATTAGAGCTAAGTAAGCAAACTTAGTAATAGAAGTTTAGCGGGTTATTACGTACCCTATAGAGTAGCCCTTCTTCGAGCAGGTCCTCTATATTACTAAGGTAGAGGCGGCCTAGGCGGCTTATTAGGGCTTAAACGTCAGTAAGTATAGCTTGCGCTAAATAGAGAGAGCGTTGCTAACGACGGTATAGCTAGCGGACGAAGCGGTAATAGAGGCGGTATTAGCAGCGCGGGTAGTGCGCGAGAGGAAAAGTTAATAGTTTCGTAATCTATTAAATAATTAAAAACCACGTTATTATCGATATAAAGTTAAAGATCGTGAGGCTATCTAGTATAATAGGTATATATAAGTATAGCTATGGTTAGGAGAGTTATAATTATATGACTGAAGGCTATGTATTGTCCGGAGGCGCGGAGTTAGAAGGTCTGTTACACTTAAGCAGGTAAAATCACTATGCAGTGGCTAGAGGCCGTGATTAACTTTATAAATATCTTTAGATACTTTTAGGCTTACCTTATACTATACTTAATGTAAAGTCTATAATTAATTACTATACCTTTTATTAATATTTAGACCTATCTATTTTATAGCACCCTTAGATACTATTATTAAGCTCGGAATTACGCCGCAGCCCCTTCGCAAAAAGACTATAATAAATTCACCTAGTTCGCAGGTATAATTCGGGAAATACTATATAGGTATTTTAACCTATACCCTCTACTAGTTAAGGAAAATAATATAGGAACCCTATATATTCCTACTACTCGCAAGTAAACCCTCTAAATATTACTATATAAAGTCGGACGCGCGCCGCACCGGGGCTAATTATATTAGAGCTAAACGGGCTACTAAGGCTCTTATGGCCTAGAAACGCCCTCGCTAAACCTTCTAGTAAGGTAAAAGCTACTATACGAGATAACTCCTTAACCTAAAAGGTTAACCTTCTAGTAAGGTGCTAAAGGTAAATACTACTATATAAGAGGTAACTCCTTAACTAGAGAGGTCTTTCCCAAGAGGTTCTTATAGCTAGAAGCATAAGAAGCTCTGCTGCGAGCAGGGCCTTATGCCTCTCCCTTATCCTCATCCTCATCCCTATAACCCACGACAAATCCTTAACTATGTCGGCACCAGACCCCGCATATAAATACGCCTAGATACTGTTATAGCATTATCTCTTAGCTTCTATTAGCAGAACCTCCTATTGGATAGCTTAGCTACAACACTTTAATTACTTCTATTTAGTAAGTTAACCCTTAACGCTACTAACAGTATAACCTAATAACTATGTCTTTTAATACTTGTATAAAGAACCTAACTCCTAGCTCTTCTGCTAGTTATAGCAACCAGCCTGCTTGAAACCTTACTAAGGAGCTTGAAGACTAAAAGATAAAGGATAACAACTTTAATAGTGATAATAATAAGATCCTTAAGTAATAACTCATAAAGGCTAATAGAGATATTAAAGAAATATAGAGTATATTTAATAATAATATAGCTACCCTTACTAAACTCTAATAAGCCTTTTAGTAATTTAACTAGTAAACCTTAATATAAAGCATTAGAATAGAACACTTTAGGCTACTATTAATATTATTACTATATCTATCTATAAAGGATATAATAGGCTTTGCCTTAAAACCTCTAACCTTTATAATAAAACTATAGAATACCTTAAAGGATTTCTTATTTAGCTTAAAAACTACTTTAACTTTTATAATAATAGCTTTAAGAATAAAACTAAAAAAGCTATTTATGCCTTAAGATTCCTTAAGGAATAAGCTTTTTAGTAGTTTAAGCCCTTCCTAAAAGAATACCTTAAGAAAGAGATCTTTAATAAATATTCTATAGAAGTTTGAGATATCTTTAGTAAATTTTAAGGATTTAAATCTACTCTTAAGTCCTTATTCTAGGACCTAAATAAAAAGCAAGAAGCTAAGTAAGACATACTTAACCTTTAATAAACTAAGTTTACTAAAGAATATACTATAGAATTTAAATATATTTATATATAGCTCTATCTTATAGAAGAGAGTAGAATCTTTCTATTTTACTAAGGACTTAAGGATAAAGTTAAGGATAGAGTTAAGGATAAAATTATTAAACATAATTACTTTAATAACTTTCTTTAGTATACCAACCTTACTATTAAAATTAACAATTACCTCTATAAGAGATATAAGCAAAAATGTAAACAATAACCTTCTATAAACACTAGAAAATAATATTAATAGTAATAATATAACTTCTAATACTAAAATGAAGACTAAGGATTCTATAGAAAGGTACTTATTAAGGATAAAGAGAACTATAATAACCTTAAGACTAGTAAATTACTAAAATACTCTACTATATATAGATAATATAGCAGACCTATAGACCTTAGTATAGCTTAGCGTACTAACAATAAGAAGAATATTAAGTGCTATAACTATAATAAGATAGGATACTATGCTTAAGACTACTAATAGCCTAAAAAGGAATAATTCTAACTAATCCTTAAATAGACTCGATAAGCTAATATTGCAATAAGGATAATACCCTATACCTAACTTAGTTAGACTGCTTGCTTTAATAATAACTGCTTAATCTACTTAGATAGTAAAGAATATGCCGGATAGTACCCTAAAGACCCTAAAGGATGCTCTAGATATAATAAGACTAGAGGACCGCCTACTTATACTCTCGCTATAGGATACACCGTTAATAGCAAAATTATACATAAAACCATTAAATAACTTAATGCTAGGCTAGAGACGCTTAAAAAACCTAAATACTAGGTTAACCGTTACCTAAGATTCTAAGTATAATAAGCCCTATAGCATTAGGAACTAAAAGATACCCCTTATGACTTAAACAAACCTTATAATATTGCTTAATGATATACTTAACTAGAAATTACTATTAAAAGCCTGCCTTTAGTTAATAATATTAGCTCTAAAGAGGAATCTAAAGGAGAACATAAAGCTTATTAACTTAAGCATAAGGAAATTAACCCCTTAAATAATAACTAGTCTATTTAGTTCTATAGAATCCTAGGAACCTAACGGAAGAGTTATATAGAAAACCCTATAACCTAAAGAGACTACCCTATAATAAACGTTAAGCACCCTAAGCACTATAAACTCTATTAAGCATAATGCTTCAAAGATAACTATAGAAAGCACCTTAAAGATAAGCATATACTTTAGTTTTATCTATAGCGAATATAATCACTAACTGATTAACTAAATTTATATAAAAGGCTAGCTAGTAGAAAAAGGCTAAAACCGAAGGGAACTAGAAAGACAATAAATAACATAGCTCTACCTATATATAGGTAAGAATATTAAGAGTAGGCTTAAAAAATATATAGAATAATTCGCAGATCTAATTAAAAGAGATTATCTCTATTAGGCGTAGATTTACTAAGAAAAATTACTAAAAAATAAGGTATAGGGTTATTAAGGTACTAATAGTAATAATAATAATACTATCCTTTCCTCTACTACGCTCCTCTCTTCTACGCTCTACTCTATAGTCTCCCTATAATAAGTTTATATACTAAGGGAGTTTTTTAAAAGTTATATAGCTAAGTCTATCCTATCCTATCCTAATTATCCCCTAAAGACTCTTTATAATATTATAAAGGAGAGTCTTAAAAAAATAAAACTACTTTATAGAAATAGTAAATAAACTCTATTTATAGATATAATTTATTAATAATATCTTCTAAGTAAGCGATCTTATTATTAAGAAAGTCCCTTAGGTTTAACTATCTTCTACTATAGGTTATATCTTAATAATAGCCTTATTACTTCTTCTTTTTTATTATACTCCTTATCCTACTCTAATCCTTAGTATAGCTAAAACTACTTACTCTATTATACTAGGCATAAAAAGTTATAATAATATACTCCCTTAGGCGTATTCTACTTAATCTAATCCTACTAGTTAACTCTCTACTAGATATAGTCTATATAGCTATAGTTATACTTATTTAAAGGACTAGGCCTCTTAGGATATAATAGTATATTTATAAGTATAGTTCTTAAGTATAGCTTAATAGTTATACTATAACTTAGTATCTATAAGACCTATAACTAAAGCTAATATCTAAGGTATTTAAGCTTATTATCTAGTATTTTAGATAAAGTAGACCTAGATAATGCTAATAATTTATAAATAGGTTAAGGAATATCTACTATAGGAAATAGCATAATATTATTATTATTTCTAAAGTCTACCCCGTTATTATTTATAAGTAAAGGAGTAGGAGGGTATAAAGGGAAGAAAGGTGCTTTCTTAAAGTCTTCTTAGCTTAATAGGGTATCTTATAGAGCTATATTACTATTAATAGTTAAGTTATAGAACTCTATAGTTATTATAGATATATATTAAGTAACTAAGGGGATTTCAGAGTTAGAGAATAATACGCTATTACTTAAGGTTATACTAATAAAATATAGGGATAGTAATCCTTCTCGAATTAGAGCTCTAGCCTATTTAATATATTAGAGACTATATGAAAATCTATCCCTTTACTAAACTAAATTAACTATATAGGTATTAATTAATAGGAGCTTTTGGAGTTATAGAGGGGCTCCTATCTTATAATACTATGTATTCAGGTCTTATATAGCCTTAATAAAGCGCTAATTACTATTCTAATCCTATATAGAGTTATAATAGAAGTAATAGCTAGTTAACTAATTTATAAAAATCGCAGCTTAGTAATAATTATTATAGTTTAATAGAAAGAAAGCCCTAGTAGTATCCTAGAGATTCTTTACCTCTTCTCTTTTAAGCTCTATAAAAGCCTTATTAATTTCTTTTATAAGTTATTAGGCTAGCTTATAGATTAAGGTATAGATATTATAAGGGTAGCCCTTAATTATAAATATAAAAAGGGCTATAACTTCTAAATTATCTAACTCCTCTAATCTTATTAGCTTCCCTTATATATTATAAAAGTCTAATAAATATTCTATCTAGGCTAAAGTTATAATAAATAACCCTTTATTATACTAGGTTATTAAGTAATTCGCAGACTCTTAGTTCTATTATATATACTATAGGACTACTAATATAAGCTTATTTTTATTTTATATAGGGCTCCCTTTAGGTCTTATAGTATTAAATCCTGCTAAGGTATTAATAAGGCTAAATATAATATCTCTTAGGGTAATAGGGGCTAAGTAGGGCGATATAGATAGTTTTATAAACCTAGGGCAGTTAAGATACTTTATAAAGTTAGCTAGTTATTATAAGTTATAATCCCTCTTCTATTTCCTATAGTTATTCCTTCTTTTTATATTCTAGATATTTAGTTCCTTTAATAATCCTTCCTCTCTATCTAACTCTTCTAGCTTAATAGGAATTATTAAACTAGTTTATAAATTAGTATCTATAGGTTTTAGTAGGTTAATATCTATCCTATTTAGAGAGGAAACCTCTAGGTTTATAAATTAAGAGGTATACTTAGCTATTTAATATTTAATATCTTCTTAAGCTATCCTTTTTTTAATATTTTTATCTCTTAATTTAAAGTATTAATTATGCGGAATTCTATCTATCCTTAGTTAGGTCTAGCTTCCTTTAGGAGGTATTTTATTAGTAAAAGCCTTTTATAAATAATTAATCTAAGCTTAATACCTTATTTTAATAGGCTACTTTAGAGGTACTAGGCTTCTAATATATCTAAAGGACCTAAGCTAATTAATAAAGTAGAGACTAGAGGCCTATAGTAAAAGGTCTATATATTAAAGTTCTACTAGGTATAGTTATCTTATTAAAACTTCCTTAGTTTTATATCTTAGTAGAAAGCTCCTAGTAATAAATATTAGAGTTTATAGTTATCCTTAAGCTCCTCTCCTTAACTATTAATTATTATAAAACTAGTTTCTCCTATCTTATAAGTCAATTAGTAGACCTGAGATAACTACCTTAGTAGACTTAGGTACTTATAGATAAATAAGGAGTATATTAGGGGACTTAGCTTTAATTTAGGTAACTATAATATCCCTTATATCTCTATCTTTAAAAATTATCTACTATACCTCTAACTATTTGAAAATAGAGCAGTTAGCTAGGCTTAATAGGCCTTATAATATAGCGAGTAATTACTAAGATACCCTTAGCGTATATTAGAGTTGCTATTTTAAGTATACTAATAGTATTAAATATACTAGCTATAACTTATTATAAGTACGAGGGGCGAATCGTCTCCTCTACTACTTCTAAGGTCTTATTCTAATATTTAATAAGGATATATTTTAATACTATATTAAAATAGTCTATCTAACTAGGGATATTATCTATCCTAGGCAGAGGGTATATACTATTTTTAATTAGCTAAGGCTAGTAACTAAGCTTATTAGGAGGTCTAAAACCTAGGATATCTCTATTATTTTATCCCTATACTTAAAACCTACTTATACTTAGTTTATTAGGTATAAGCTCTATTAAAAGTCTAATTTCGAGGATAAGAAGGTTTAAGGATCTTAACTCCTAGATCTATATATCTAATACTTTATTATTATAAAAAATAACTTTCCCTATTATAATATATTAAGATAAAAGTTAATAAGGGGAAAGCGCGAGTAATTTATAAACTAAAGAGCTAAATATAAGTAATATTTAAGGCCTCTGGCTACTGCATAGTGATTTTACCTGCTCAAGTGCAATAGACCTTCTAACTCCGCGCCTCCTAATAATACACAGCCTTTAGTCACGTGATTATAACTTTCCTAACTATAGCTATACTTATACGTACCTATAGCCTCACGATCTTTAACTTTATATTAATAATAACGTAGTTTTTAATTATTTAAACTATAAAACTATCGACTTTTCCTCTCGCGTACTACTAGCGCTACTATTAAATACCGCCTCTATTACTGCTTTATCCGCTAGTCCTCTTATTTAATCGGGTTAGCTATCGCCTTCGTAGCTATATTATTATTAGCAACGCTCTCTCTATATTAAAGTAGTTAGTATAAGCTATACTTACTAACATTCGCCTAGGCTACCTAGGCTACCTCTACCTTAGTAATATAGAGGACCTGCTTAAAGAAGGGCTACTCTATAGGGTATATAATAACCTGCTAAACTTCTACTACTAAGTTTACTTACTTAGCTCTAATGCTATTACGCCTTATAGAGTCCCCTATAGGGGTATTAAAATAAGCCCTCTTAAGGGCTATACTAATAATATACTCTCTATATATAGCAGAGTAGTTAGTAAAGGAGCGGGTTTTATTAATTATATTAAGGCTAAAGTCTCTAGTAATCCCCTCTATATTATTTATACTAAAGGGCGTACCTCGCTTAGGCTTAGTATATTTATATATAAGGTCTAGTACTAATGAAGTTAAGGATTTATTATAGGTTATAGGGATAAGGATAAGGATAAGGGAGAGGCATAAGGCCCTGCTTATAGTAGAGCTTCTTATACTTCTAGCTATAAGAACCTCTTAGGAAAGACCTCTCTAGTTAAGGAGCTACCTCTTATATAATAGCATTTACCTTTAGTACCTTACTAGAAGGTTAACGTTTTAGGTTAACGAGTTATCTTATATAATAGCTTTTATAGCACCTTACTAGAAGGTTTAGCGAGGGCGTTTCTAGGCTACGAGAGCTGAGGTATAAGGCCCTGCTTATAGCAGAGCTTCTTATGCTTCTAGCTATAAGAACCTCTTAGGAAAGACCTCTTTAGTTATAAAGTTACCTCTTATATAGTAGCGTTTATAGCCTCTAGCTACTGCATAGTGATTTTACCTGCTTAAGTGCAATAGACCTTCTAACTCCGCGCCTCCTAACAATACATAGCCTTCAGTTACGTGATTATAACTTTCCTAACCATAGCTGCACTTATATATACCTATAGCCTCACGATCTTTAACTTTATATTAATAATAATATAGTTTTTAATTATTTAAACTATAAAACTATTAACTTTTCCTCTCGCGCACTACCTGCCCTACTAATACCGCCTCTATTACCGCTTTATCCGCTAGTCCTCTTATTTCATTAGGTTAGCTATCGCTTTTATAGCTATATTATTATTAGTAACGCTCTCTCTATTTAGCGTAAACTATACTTACTAACCCCTAAGGGGCCTAGGCTACCTCTGCCTTAATAGTACGGAGGACCTGCTTAAAGAAGGGCTACTCTATAGGGTATATAATAACCTACTAAACTTCTACTACTAAGTTTACTTACTTAGCTCTAATACTATTACGCCTTATAGAGTCCCCCTATAGGGGTATTAAAATAAGCCTTCTTAAGGGCTATATTAATAATACGCTCTCTATATATAGCGGAGTAGTTAATAAAAGAGCGGGTTTTATTAATCATATTAAGGCTAAACTCTCTAGTAATCCCCTCTACGTTATTTATACTAAAGGGTATACCTCGCTTAGGCTTAGCGTATTTATATATAGGGTCTAGTACTAATATAGTTAAGGATTTATTATAGGTTATAGGGATAAGGATAAGGATAAGGGAGAGGTATAAGGCCCTACTTATAGCAGAGCTTCTTATACTTCTAGCTATAAGAACCTCTTAGGAAAGACCTCTTTAGTTATGAAGTTACCTCTTATATAGTAGCGTTTACGGCCTCTGGCCACTATATAGTGATTTTACCTGCTTAAGTGCAATAGACCTTCTAAGTCCGCGCCTCCTAATAATATATAGCCTTTAGTTATATAATTATAACTTTCCTAACCACAGCTGCACTTATATATACCTATAGCCTCACGATCTTCAACTTTATATTAATAATAATATAGTTTTTAATTATTTAAACTACGAAACTATTAACTTTTCCTCTCGCGCACTACCTGCGCTGCTAATACCGCCTCTATTACCGCTTTATCCGCTAGTCCTCTTATTTTATTAGGTTAGCTATCGCTTTCGTAGCTATATTATTATTAGTAACGCTCTCTCTATTTAGCGTAAACTATACTCACTAACCCCTAAGGGGCCTAGGCTACCTCTGCCTTAATAGTACGGAGGACCTGCTTAAAGAAGGGCTACTCTATAGGGTATATAATAACCTACTAAACTTCTACTACTAAGTTTACTTACTTAGCTCTAATACTATTACGCCTTATAGAGTCCCCCTATAGGGGTATTAAAATAAGCCTTCTTAAGGGCTATATTAATAATACGCTCTCTATATATAGCGGAGTAGTTAATAAAAGAGCGGGTTTTATTAATTATATTAAGGCTAAACTCTCTAGTAATCCCCTCTACGTTATTTATACTAAAGGGTATACCTCGCTTAGGCTTAGTGTATTTATATATAGGGTCTAGTACTAATATAGTTAAGGATTTATTATAGGTTATAGGGATAAGGATAAGGATAAGGGAGAGGTATAAGGCCCTGCTTATAGCAGAGCTTCTTATACTTCTAGCTATAAGAACCTCTTAGGAAAGACCTCTCTAGTTAAGGAGTTATATCTTCTATAATAGTATTTACCTTTCATACCTTACTAGAAGGTTAACCTTTTAAGTTAAGGAGTTATCTTATATAGTAGCTTTCGCAGCACCTTACTAGAAGGTTTAACGAGGGCGTTTCTAGGCTATAAGAGCCTTAGTAGCCTGTTTAGCTCTAATATAATTAGCCCCGGTGTAGCGCGCGTCCGACTTTGTAATATTTAGAGGGTTTGCTTGCGAGTAGTAGGAATATATAGGGTTCCTATATTACTTTCCTTAACTAGTAGAGGGTATAGGTTAAATACTTATATAGTATTTCCCGAATTATACTTACGAACTAGGTGAATTTATTATAGTCTTTTTGCGAAGGGGCTGCGGCGTAATTCCGAGCTCAATAATAACCTACTAAACTTCTGCTGCTAAGTTTACTTACTTAGCTCTAATACTATTACGCTTTATAGAGTCCCCCTATAGGGGTATTAAAATAAGCCCTCTTAAGGGCTATATTAATAATACGCTCTCTATATATAGCGGAGTAGTTAATAAAAGAGCGGGTTTTATTAATCGTATTAAGGCTAAACTCTCTAGTAATCCCCTCTACGTTATTTATACTAAAAGGTATACCTCGCTTAGGCTTAGCGTATTTATATATAGGGTCTAGTACTAATATAGTTAAGGATTTATTATAGGTTATAGGGATAAGGATAAGGATAAGGGAGAGGCATAAGGCCCTACTTATAGCAGAGCTTCTTATACTTCTAGCTATAAGAACCTCTTAGGAAAGACCTCTCTAGTTAAGGAGTTACCTCTTATATAATAGTATTTACCTTTAGTACCTTACTAGAAGGTTAACTTTTTAGGTTAAGGAGTTATCTTATATAATAGCTTTTATAGCACCTTACTAGAAGGTTTAGCGAGGGCGTTTCTAGGCCACGAGAGCTGTAGTAGCTTGTTTAGCTCTAATATAATTAGCCCCGGTGCTATACGTATCTAACTTTATAATATTTAGAGGGTTTGCTTATAAGTAGTAGGAACGTATCGGGTTCCTATATTATTTTCCTTAACTAATAGAGGGTATAGGTTAAAATACTTATATAGTATTTCCCGAATTATGCTTGCGAACTAGGTGAATTTATTATAGTCTTTTTGCGAAGGGGCTGCAGCGTAATATCGAGCTCAATAGTTCTTAGGTAGCTACGAGCCTTATTTAGCTCCGGCTCGATATCCCTAGTAATAAATACTTAGAGGTAGCCTTTATACTATAGATATTCTCTAATGAGACTACTAAGGTAATAAGGCTAGCTTTCTAGAAGGCTTATCTTAGTAAATAGGACTTTAAATAAATATTTAGGGTAACTAAGGGGTCTAGAGAATTCTACTATTAAGTCTTTATCTATACCTCTATTACTTTCCTCGCTAGCTTATAGCAGATAAAGGTCTTTTAGTATATAGTAGCTATATATAGCTTATTTATTTAATCCTAAGGTAGTTATAATATAATACCTTATATTTACTATAAAGAGCGGGCTTATACTATTAAGAACCCTGCGTTAGGTATTTATATCTAGGAACTATACTTCGAGTATATCTTAATACTAAGGACTCCTTATACTAACTACTTCTTTTATAAAACTTAAGAGAGTTACTTATATAATAATCTAAGTATCTATTAGCGTTATAAGTATAGAATTAAGCGTAATAATAAGGTAAGGAGGAGTAGAGAATTCAATAGTATTAAGGAGATCCTATAGTCCTAAATTCTAGTAGACGCTATAGTTTCTAGCTATAGCTAAGTTTAACTTCTCGCTCCTTTATAATAAAAACTATTAATAGGCCTAGGAATATTATCCTAAAGCTAGGTTTATATACTCTCGTTACCCTTTTATAATAGAGCTACCTCTAGAGTTTAACCTTATAGAAATCGCAGACTACTTAGGGCTTCGTATTGCAAATTAGGGTAGGAAAAGCAGGGTTTCTAGATATATTTATCTAGTATATGGGGGGGGGGGGGGGTAAAAAAGGAAGAGAGAATAAGAAATTAAGGCGAATATCATGCGAATAGGTCTACGAAGCTAAAGTTAAAGCGTATCTAGGTATAAAAATTAATATAATCCTTTTTATAAATATCGTTCTTTTTCTCTTTAGTAGAAGGTAATATAATATTAGTAATAATCCTTTCTAGGGAAAAAAAAGGGGGAGGTAAGAGAAGTCTACTAATATCTTTCTTAGGGGCTAGTAATTATAATTTTAATACTCTCTCTCCCTTTCTCTTCTTCTCTCTTATCTTTAGGCTATTAATCTTATATTTATTTAGCGAGGAAGGGCAGCTTTAGTATTATTACTAGGAGGTTAAGGATCTTATACTTTCCTAGGCTTAATTACCCTATTATAACTACTAATAGATATTAAAGTTATCTAAGCTATTATTATATTAAATAGTAATAAAGTGCGTGCTTTAAATAAGTAAGGAGTTACTAATACTATCTCTTACTCTTATCCCTAAGGTTTAGGAATATTATCCCTAGAATCTTAAACTTTTAAATTAAGAGGTAAAAGTAAGGTAAAATTAGAATAGGTTTATAAATTATTAATTAAAATACGTTATAATAAAAGAAACCTAATATATCCCCTAGATCCTCTATCTTAATATACTCCTTTTCTTCCCCTTTTTATATTTTAGGAATCTTAATAATTAGTTATTATCTAGCTTATAAAGCCTTAATTATCTTCTCTAAATCCTTTAAATACTATTCTAATTATACTATTAAGTATAATAAATCCTCCTCTTCCTCTTAGTTACTTTCCCTAGGTACTATAGGTTCCTCCTCTGCTTCTTTAGGTATATAATTATTATACTCTTTATTCCCTAATACTAGGAAGACTTTTACTAGGTTCCTTTCTAAATTAGATCTATAAATATTTAAATTACTTAGTTCCTAATACTATTTAGGAGCTTAAATAAATTTATAAAGTTAATTTCTACTAAACGTCTTTCTTTCAACCTTATCGCCTGCTAATATTACTAATTAATATAATAGAGCTTTTAGACCTCGCGAAAGGATATAAAAGGGGCCTTGCTATTAGTAGTGGGATAGGATAGGATAGACTTAGCTATATAACTTTCGGAAAACTCCCTTAGCGCACGGACCCGTTACAGGGAGACTATAGAGTAGAGCATAGAGGAGAGGAGCGTAGCGGAGGAAAGGATAGCATTATTATTATTACTATTATTACCTTAATAACCCTATACCTTATTTTTTAGTAATTCTTCTTAGTAAATCTACGCCTAATAGAGATAATCTCTTTGAATTAGATCTACGAATTATTCTATATATTTTTTAAGCTTACTCTTAATATTCTTACTTATTTATAAGTAGAGCTATGTTATTTATTATCTTTCTAGTTCCCTTTAGTTCTAGGCCTTTTCTAATAGTACCTAGAGGCGGATTCTTTTACTCTTTTTAATAGCTTTTATAAGCTTCTTAGAGAGTTAGGTACCTTCGCTATATCTATATATCCCCGCTATTAATATATATATGCACGTAATTGATCTACTTTAAATATAATAATAACTTAAGAAATTTATAAGTAATAAATAATAATAATATAAGTAATAATAAAAAACGTAGTTTAAAGAGAGGAAGATATTCGTAGACCTACCTTAGTTCCGAGGGAATAGTAATAGCTATGCTTTCTTATAGAATCAAGGTAGGAATAACGTAGACTCTGAAATCCTCCCTTTCTCTTTTTTTTTTATATACTATTAGTAGGTTCTAGCGAGTATATCCCTTTCCTTACCCCCTTATATATTATTAAAACTGCTATTATTTAACTAGTAAGTTATAGCTAATATAGCTAAGATAGCTATATATAATACTAATATAGAGATTAGCAGTCTTATTAAGCTAATAAGTATAGCGAGATTAACTAGATTAGTAACTAGAGACTAATAAACCCCTTACTATTATAGCCCTAAGTGCTAAGAGCGACGTGCTAACTTTAGAGAGATACTAATATAGAGAAGCTATAAATTCTTCTAAGATAAGAGCGGTATTAGGAAGACCCTTTTATATTAAGTAATAAGACTTAAAATAGATCTATTATAGCCTAGAGTAGTAAGATCGAGGTCGCTAGACCTTTCTTATATTTATTTAGTTATTTAGTTTATACTATTTCCTTTTTCGTTTTATTTAAAGAAAGTTATACCTATTTATTTTATATTTCTATTTAGAAGATATTATAATAATAACTTTACTCTATTAACTATAATACTTTATTACTTTAGCTATATAAAATTAACTTTAATATTTATAAACCTATAAGTATTATATCTTCTTCTTCCTTAGCTAACTTAGATATTAGATTCTCTTCTAATAAGGGGAAATAGCTTAAAAAGAGATTCGCAGGAGCTTTATTTAGCGAGATATAACCTTATGCTATAGGGTAGCTAGCCTCTAATAATAATATAAATAGGTCTATAAATCCTACTTCTAGGATAGGAGTAACACCTTTAAGCACTCTATATTCCCCTAAAGGAAGTTATACTAATTAGGATATTAGAGCCCTTATAGATCTCCTTATAAGACGTCTTACTATTATAGTAATAACTCCCTATTTAACTAGAGCGCCTAAGTTTATAAGTACTAATATCTCCGACTTTATTACTAACTATAAGAGCCTTTTAAAGCTTTACTATAAGACTAATAAAGATATAAAGAACGAGGTTTATATATATAGCTCTAGTAACTATTAAGATATAGTAAAATCTTATATTAGTAAAGCTAAGATCTAGAAGGAAGCTAAAGAGAGACTTCTATACTAATTCGGATTTATAGATATAAAGTCTTATTAAGATCCTAATAAGGACCTTTAGAACCTACTTATAAGATCTTATATTGAGGATAATAACCCTTCCTAGGTTATAGCGTTAATTACTACTATTTAATAGCTTTAATAGAGAGCTATCTAGTATAGAGACCTAGAACTTATTAATACTAAGCTTATTTATATTACTTATCGCTATTTTTTAGAGAGGGGTATAAGAGCTATAGCCTAAAGTCTTAGCTACTAGCTTACTAAGGTTATTTTAAAGTAGTAGGTTATAGTAAAAGACGCCCTAATTAAATAGTCTACTACTTACTAGGAACTTTAATAGTTATCTAGCCTCGTTAAGCGTAAGCTAATAATAACGCTTTATACCCTATAAAGATAATTCTAATAAAGTAGAGGGCTAAAGCTAAAGAACCCTCTATAGCCTAGACTACTAGCTTAATTATTAACTCTCTTATATAGAACTTTAAGACCCAAAATATTAATAGGGCTAATTATAAGATAGATATCTTAACCCTTATTAAGAGAGTTACTAGCTAAGGAGATAATATTTTTAATCTAAATACTATAGAAGCTACCAAACCTTATGTATAATAATCTTAGGACTATTTATAGACTTAATATTAATAATAGTTATACTTTTACTTATAAGCTAGACGTAGGGATTACTAAGGAGGATACTAGTATTACTAGGGATTTAGAAGAGGTAGAGTAAGAGGAGGCTATAGAGGCTTCTAGTAAGATAGATTACTATAGTATATACTATTTTAGGCTATAGGGGCCTACTAGCTTTATAGTATTATTAACTATATCGTCGTTAGCTATATTAAGTATCTTAAGGCTAGCTAGAATAGGGTTTACTACTATATATTACCCTACTACTTTATTAGCACCCTAGATATAAGTACTAAGGTTAAGACGGGTATTATTAATAAAAGCTATAACTATAAATTAACTAATAGTTAGATAATTTTAAAGTATATCCTAATTAATAAGGATA
>JAVHLU010001397.1:0-31380 GCA_036785755.1 Colletotrichum ledebouriae | reverse complement strand
TATTATATTAATTCTAAATAAAATAACCTAGCTACCCCCCTACCTTCTTAACTCTCCCCTATATATAATATAATAACTATATATATACCTAGCTTTAGTTCTAATAATAACCTTATTACGCGCGCGCGCGTATAACTATATTATATAATAATCTTAAAGCTATTATAATATACTAATATATTTATAAATACCTCCTAAAAAGAAGACTAATTAAGCTATAGCCCTTAAGAAGGCGCGCGCTACTAAAGATAAGAATAAAGCTAGGGATAGAGGGGCGCGCCCTCCTCCCCTAAAGAGCGATAATAAGGTTATATATATATTATTCCTTCCTATTATTAATATATAATATACTAATAGATTATATAGCGAGTAGAAAGAAGAAATAGAAGCAACTTATAGAGAGTAACTCTAAGGGTAAGGGTTTATAGCTTAAGAAGCTCTTAGGTTACCCTCCTAGGTATTTTAAGAGGATAGCTCCTAGTAAGTTATAATCACTTTATTACTATAACTATACTCTAGAATATTACTAACCTTATTATTATTATAATCCTTAAGGAGATAGATAAGGAGGAGGGTATTAGTAAGGGTAGTTTAGAGCCCCCTCTTAGCCCTCCTCCCCCTAGTAGAAGTATAGAAGTAGAGTAAGTACCCCTATTTAATAAGCGCTATTTTTAATATATTTTAAGTAAGCTCTTAGGCTTATTAAATAGAAAGTACTTACTTAGTATAGTAGGTAAGTATAACTACTATTATAAGGGTAAGGTACCTTATTAATAGATAAGCGCCCTTATTATTATTATAGCTTATTAATATACTAAAGCTAAGACTTTAGATAACCTAGTAGTTAGAAAGGTAAGGTTCTATATATGCTTTATTTCTATAACTAGTTTCTAATATAATATATAAACCCTTACTTATTAGAGAGCTACGCTCTATAAGGCTATTACTACCTAGAAGGAGGAGATTATAATAGTAAAGAAGGGTAGTAATAATAAGGGTTTAGGTAAGGCTTATAAGGTAAATAAGTAGTTCTAATATATATAGTATTATCGCTCTATCTCCTGCCCTAGTTCTATTTAGAACTCTAGTAATTAGCGCGGGTATACCTATACCTCGTTTACCTATTAGTAATATAGCTACTATAGTATACTACGTAGTTAATAGCCTTATTAGTATATATTTACTAGAGGTATTACTACCCTCGTATAATATCCTAATAGATTAGTATAAGCGAATCCTCTAAGGTTAGGTAGTAGAAAATTAGTATTTTAAAGCGGCCCTTTAGGGTATATTATATTCTTTTACTCTCATAAGAGTAACGTTAAGCTTCCTAGCTAGTAAGATATAAATTAATTAAAGATTAGGCGCTAGTAGCCCTCCTATACTTATTTAGAGTATCCCTCGTTTTTTATAATTATTCTCTATATATTTTATAAATTAAAGAGCGAATAGAACTATTTAAATTTCTTATAGTTTAGAACCTTTATAAGACTATTAGCTAGTATATTATTTATTAATATATATACTATACTAAATAATCCCCTAGCGTATTCTTATTATAGCTATATATTCTAAATATTAATATACTATAGCTTAGTTAAGATCTATTCCTTTTCGCTTACTATAAGATAAATTATTTATTAGTTATTATAATAAATCTTCTAGATATTACTAAGTTTAAGAGCGATATCCCTAAATAGCCTCTAAAGAGTAATTATTTCCTTAGTAGTATATTTAAGGCTTAGAAGCTCTGCTTTTATTATTAATATTATAATTATAGCTTATTAAGTAGCTTTCTACTAAATTAGTCCTCTAAAGAGCGAGATTATATACCCTTAAGACGACCTCCGCGTCTCCTTATTATCTATAAATAAAGCGTTACCTGCGATTAGTAGTACCTATCTACCCCCTGAGTTATTAAAGCATATTATAAGGTAATAAGTATAATATAGGTATTATATAACCTAGTTAATAGTAATATAGTAATAAGGAGCGGGATTTATTAGGAATCTTAAGAGTAGAGAATATATAAAAGCAATATCGGGTTAGATTATAATAGTAGTATAGAGTATAGAGCTAATCTTCTCTTAGAAACTCTTTACCTCTAATAGTATTACTACTATTTTACTCTTTAAGAGTAATAAGTTTAAAAGGGGGGTTATTAGCGCTATTAAGTTAAGTAAATTAAACTTCTTTATAACCCGCTTAATATATTAATTATAAGAAAGATATATCTTTTACATAGCTTAGTTATAAATAACCCTAATTCTAAGATAATACTTAACTAGGCCTTATTCTTTTAACTTATATACTTCTTTTAAGCTAGTAATTACTCTTTATACTACTTCTTTATAGTTCCTATAAAATAGGATAAGGAAGTTATTTATATAGAAGATAATAAGGACCCTCTTTTTAGTTAATTAGAAGAGATATAGGTCTTTATTTATAGGTATAAAGCCTAGGCGCTAAAGGGTTAAGGAGAACTCCTTATACTAGAGTAATAGCGCGTCCCTTAGCCTATAGAGCGCGCAGCGTATTTTAATATACTTTCTAGGCTACTTAAAGCTATCTAATAACTTATAAATAATTAGTTCTTTATTTAAGTCCCGGGAGGTATTTAGGAATATATTAATAACGTTAAATTATTTAACTTCGAGGTTAAATTATATAGTAATTACTATTACTACCCTAAAGGTATAAGTAGCGAGGGTTACTACATAAGTCTATTCGAGGGGTAACTTCTCTTACTAATTACCTCAAATATAAATCCTTGCTTTATACTAGTTAAGGATATTATCCTTATTAAATTTATAGGTAAATACCTACTTTAAAGGGATTAGTCTCTTTATTATTATCTCTTAATTAATAACGCGCTACGTGCTTATCTATTATAATTTACTTATCTTAACCTTAGCTACTTCTTTAAAGCGAGTTTAGAGCGCCTATAAGAGGTTTAAAAGTTCCTTTTATAAGCGAGGTAGCTTAGTAAGGTTATTAGTAGTAAGACGTTTATAGATTATTATAGTTATATAAGCGGGGTTTATATTATAAATAGTAGTATAAACGTAGCTATAGAGCGTATAGTACCCTATATTAGCTTTTAAAAAGGCCTTCTACTAATTAGATATAAAAGTCTTAAAGAAGCTAGATACCTACTCCCGCTCTATATAATATTAGAGTAAAAACTAATAATTAGAGCGGGATTTACTTTCTACTATTCCTAGTTATAGGTTACTAGGTAGTAGATTGCATAGTTATTAGCTTTAATAAGTTTAGCTATAGCTCTCCTAGTTATATACCTAGTTAGACCTTTATTTAGTATTAGCCCTCTCTTCTCTATCCTAGTATAGCTATATTAATAGATTTAAGGGCTTACTATCTAAAGGTTTATTCTTATTACTCTTACCTACTTTAGAAATATATTATAAAGTAAGTAGTAATTTAACTATAATATAGTCCTCGATCTATTCCCCTTTAGAATTAACTTCCCTAATAGCTTTATATATATACTTTATTTCTAGTATATATATTATACTTACTACTCTATCTATTAGAGCTAGGCTTTTATCTAGCTCTAGTATAGGATTAGGGGATAATAGTTACCCCCCCTTCTAACTTACCTATCCTTTTAGAAGTTTTAGAATTCTTCTATTTAAAGACTTAGTTATAAGAACGAGGGTTAGTATAAGTAACTATTTAATAATAAGTATTAATATAGCTTTATCCTTATTTATAACGCCTAGGATCTAAAGTTTAAAGTTAACTTATAATATAAGCTCTTTAATCTCTTCTACTATTTTATAGATAATATCTTCTAGGATAGCCTCTTTTACCTTATCCTTTATATAAAAAGTCTATTTATTAAACGTTATATTCTATATAATATTAACTCTTTATAATATAGGGATCTAGACCCTATATAGGTTATAGGCGTTTAGAATATATCCTACTAGGTATCTAATATATCCCTATAGTAGTACCTTAAAGTCTCTCTTATTAATTCCTCTCTCTTATTCCCTCTTAAGGGGGTATATATAGTAGCCGTAGGTATACATATATCCCTAGTAAGAGCGAAGGTTATAAGTTAGGGTCGCTCTATTATTAGGTTACTACTAGCGAAAGTACTAGTAGAACTACTCCTCTTTAATCTATAGTAGTAAACGCTAGTTATAGCGCTTAAGTAGGCTTATATTATAAAGCGTTATTACTACTAGTATTATCTTAGCCTATAGTTTTATAGGTAAGCTAGCTATAGTAAGTATCTTAATCGTTTAAGTTATAACTTCCTAACTAGCCTATTCTCCTCTATTATTTAGTTCTTTTATATATAGAGGGGTTATTTTAACCTCTATTCCTTCTATATAGGTCTAATCTTTATATCCTATATAGCTTATAAGTAAAATTACTAACCTCTTGACGTCTTATCTAAATTTATAAATAGAAAGTCCCTTTTATTAAAATACTTATCGCTTAAAGGTATATAAAGCGAGTATAACGCTACTATAGGTCTTCTTAATACGTAGAAATACGAAGAGCTAACTAGTATATTTATCCTTAATAATAAGGAGCTACTAGTTCTAATTAAAGCCTTTAGAGTAGTTAAAAAGATCCTATATAATCCTATAGTAAGAGCGTATTACTTTATCTTCTAATATTTATCTTAAGATTACCTATTTAGTATGCGTAACTATATAATATTAGTACTATAAGTATATTAGGCTTTTAATCCTTACCCCCTAAGTAGTATATACTAGCTATTCTAGAGCCTCGGGGCTAAGGTACCTGCTTTAGAGGTACTAAAGTATTATATTATTACTCTAGTCTAGTAGTAGTATAAAAGAGGTATACCTATATATTATAAGTATATAGTTTATATTATTAATAATAATATTAATACTTTAGGGGATCTACTTAGGAATAGAATATAAGGAACGAGGCTTATATTTAAAGAAGGCGAGGTTTGCTTTTCTAATAAGTTTCTTAATTATAATACTATTCTTATAGGTTCTAAAGCAAAGTATATAGTTATACCCTAAGTATTAGATACCTATTTTCTAAAGTAACGCTTTAGAGATAATATTAATATAAAAGTTCTCTATATATCTTATATTATAGAGTATAAAGTCCTCTATATTTATACTTTTTAAGCTATTAAGAGCGTTTTTAATAATCTATATACCTTTTATAATAATTAGGTATAAAGCTATTCTAGAATTAACCTATTCTCTATTATAATACCTAATTAAGGAGGGGATAAGTAGGGACTTATTATTAATAAGCTATATCCCTCTATAGTTATCTAGAACTATAGATTTATATAATATATAAAGTCCTAAGTAGGGGGTTATAAAGATACTTAGGTACTCTTTATCTAAGTTAACTATATTATCCCTAACCTCGTTTAAGAGGGTTATATAAAAAGTAATTACTATTATATTAGTAGGGTAGCTCGGGGCTATATTAGATTTCTTAAATAAACCCTTATTACCCCTCTTATTATTTTAGTAGTTTTTACTCTTATAGGGTATAGTATATAGCTAGCTCTTATAAGTAAGTTCCTTATAAAGATTAGTAAAGTATAGGTTATTATTTAACTAGTTATAGATCTAAGCTATTTATATATTTATTACTAATATATAGGGGCCCTTCTAGTAATATCTAGTTAAGGCGGCTTCTAAGTAGTTATAATTAATACTTAGCTATTAATAGCTCGACCTATATAGGTATTATTTACTACTAGATAAGTTAATAATTATAAGAACGCTTAATAGGTTAGCCTTATTTATATAGCTAGCTAGTATTATAAAGACCTTAGCGCTTTATTCTTATAACCTTAAGTAGAGTAGATCCTTATATAAGAGGTCTTTAAATATATTAGTATATTAGCTTATATTAGAGACTAGTATCCCTACTCGCTCCTATTTAAGGATATTTATAATCTTTATATTAGCTTAAGTAAATATAAAGTAATAACTTATTACTTAAAGAAAAACTTTTAAAGCAAGAGTATTACTTACCTTAGGAAGCTTAAGCTAAGTAATATAGAAGTAAATACTCTTAAAGTCCTTAATCTAGGTATTAGGATTAATACTCCTATTTACTTTCTCTAGGACTTAGATATACTCCTCTTAAATAGTAATAAGGGTATTAGCCTCGCTTAGAGTATAGTAATATTTAAGATTAATAATAAGGCTATATAGGGTTATATCCCCTTTAGTAAGAAGTTCTATATATATAGGTATAATAATATTATAAGTAATAGTCTCTATAACTAGATAGTTAATCTATTTAAACTCCTAGTCCTTATAGGTTTACTTAGACTCTTATATAGCGAGCAAATAAAAGTGCTCTAAGTACTATTCCTATATACTTATAGTATTCTTATTAATTATAACTAAGGTAGCTAGAAGTTAAAGAGGTTATAATTTATTTATTATTTATATCCTAGTAATAAACTTAGGAGTAGTCCTAGAAGTAGTATTAGTAGTAGCCTCTTCTAGAGCTTCTTAGTTAAATAGAGTAATATATTAATTATAAGCGCTCTTTTCTTATAAGTATTAGGTATTAGTATCCTAGTTTTACTTAGTAATATATATATTAAGAGTTAGGGTTTCTAATAAGGTCTTACCTAGGTATAAAGGTCCCTTAGGGTTATCTAGGTTAATATACTTCTAGACTCTAGTAGCTTAGGCTTTAGCCTAAATTATAATATACTAAGTAGCGAAGTCCCTATATATAGTTAGATAGTATAATATTATAGTAATAATAATAAAAGATATTATAATTAAGGTTATTTAGAAATAGAGGGTTTATAATAATAAAGGATTATATATAATAAGGAGGAAAGAAGGAATAGGAGAGAGGAAGTTTTAGTAAGTACTTTTAATAATAAAAGCTTATTTTAAAATAGTAATTAGAGGTCTAGTTAGAGCTAGGCTTATAAGTATTAAGAAATATCCTATAGGGCTATATTTATAGTTACTAAAGAGCTTATTCTATTATAATAAGAGTAGCTATAATATAGTTACTTATAACTATAGTTAGAGGAATAACCTCTAGAAAAAGGTCGCTCTAGAGCTAATATTAGTTACGTGCTGCGCTAGGAACGGGCGATGCTGAAGGCATCACGACATTTATTATTATGCTCTTTCCAGGTGCGTTCTACTGCGGCAGCGGAAGTCCCATAACGGATCACCGATAGCAATAAAAACGACTCGCGATAATTATGACTGGTGGGAGTTTCCAGCAAGAGCTTGTTCAGGATGATCCAAAACGGAAGATGAACGGAAAACATGAAAAAACAGTTAAGTAAATATGTTTGCTTGCCAGAAAGGCCGGCGTTGTGGAAATTGCAATTCATCAAAGTGAACGTTATGTAAAGCCAACCAATGTGTATCTCACTCTGTAGAGTCTGGCGCTCTCTTGTACCCCTGGCAGTTGACAGCCAAGGAAGTTACGTTGAGAACACCTTCCAAAGCGTTTATTCCGTCTTGGGCCACCCTCCAATCTTCGGTTTGTCGAAACGATGCCAGAGCTTCGGGCCCATACCACCCCACGGCTGCCGCAAGGACTGACCCAACCAGCCCCTCTTCACCGCGGATAGGAAAGTCATTCTCTACACTCCACCCAGAGCTGATAGCCGCGATACCAGGCTGCTTACGAAAGGATCCCTCTAGGACTCTTTCGAACGCACCCAGGAGACATGTCTTGCTTGCCTCTGTGATAGTACCAGGAAAATGAACAAGCATGATTTCAACGAGGGGGGATCGTAGGGCATCATAAGGAGACGGAGCGAAAGAAATGTGCTTCATGAACTCGCCGTGAGTCAGAAGGTTCGGCATGTCGTTCACGATTCCCGCGCCGTGACTAAATGCAGTTGTCTGGCTTCAGCCTCTCCACTTGACCAACGACAAGCTGCTTCTCAACTTACAGTCTCGCAAACATTTCGTGCTGCCCCACGGAGTCGAATTCGAAGAACGCCCAAAGCATTGAAGGATTGTCCATTTCGAGACCCCAAAATGCATTATAAGGGCCATGCTCGGTGGTTGTAACGGTTTTGTATGCCTTCGCCAAGAAAGCGCCTTCTGGTTTGCTCTGGTCCATGACCCTGAGGCCGGGCTTGACGCCCATGCACCCGACCTCTGTGACAGTCATGATTTCTATGTACGCATTCGAGTGGAGGAAATAAGATTAACGTAAAAGTGCTCTCGCTGCTGTAATGTGAAAACACTTGGGGCGGGATGAACGAGAAGTGAGGAATTTATACTGGTGACTGACCTCAAAACCGCCGTGCCAAAAGCTGTCGTAATCACTGAGCAAGACCTCCATTTAGTCCTTCAACAGATGCCTAAATTGAGGGTGAAAGATGATCATTCGCCAAACTGTCCTATGCTGACAGGCGTCCTTACCCGGCTGGATGTGTCAGACCAGGCGACATCATCGAGTATGACATCAACCATCAGGCAGCGGAGTTTGCACTTTTTTGCAGTGAAACTATTCAATTTTTCGCAGATGATTGCTGCAACGAATTTCTGGGAAGCAGCGCATTTTCTATGGGAATGACATTCTGTTGAAATCGCTAGCGATGCAGGTCAAGAGCGTAGGAAATCGATCCCTCAACCCGTGCTGCGAGAAGCGAGACAAGGCCTAGAGGATGCTTTAGGGCTCAAAAAACACGTGCTCTCTGTTCAGAACGCGTCCGGATTTCTCTCCCGACATAACCGTATGCTGCTTCACGTATATCAAACAGGTTTTTGAGAACTACTTGTGCAGGCTGGCGCGTGGTCAGGCTCTCCGGCATTCTGTCCGCACCAAGGGGAGGTCTGACTGCGCGGTTGCGATTTCGTTGCGTACATGGACTTTGGTACTTTGGTCTAGCACTAGCGAAAAACCGGTAGGTTACCGGAAATCTCCAGCCAAAGACCCGATCTCGCATGGTGGTAGCTTGCGTGGTATAATCTAGTTCATTGGCCAAGAGTGAATACGGCATCGGCAGGTCAAGAAGGTCAATCTTCATTGGCCTTCGTGCAGTGTCTTAGACGTGCACCAAATACATCTGCAGGTGAGAGTCTTGGCCATTTGGCGACTTGAGAAGAACTCGTCCGCCGCCACTACCCGCGACCTCTTCTCGTAGTGAGGATTCCACTACGATAGTTCAAGGAACACGAGCGACGTTGGATAGATAATTGGGATGAAAGTTCATTTGACGGGGCACCGGATGGCTCAAGCATTGCAACGTAGCGGAGCTTGGATGACATGACTACATAAGTGCAACGCCTAAAGACAAGTCCGCGAGTGAGCAATGCCGGTCGAGATTGCGTCTGCAAACCGGATCACTTTGGGATGCTTACGCACACAAGCGAGAGGGAAGAGACAAATGAGCTCGAATAGCGGAAAGCGGAATATGCAGGGATGTTTTGCTTTTTCTCTTTCTGCCGCTTATGCGCCTGCGCAAGCCCAATCTCGTGTCCAGGGCCCACTGGGAAGAGATCTTCTACCTTGTACCGTTCCGGTTTCCCAAGGGGTTGAGGTGCATGTTCTACCCGGACGGTTGAGCAGGCTCCCATGTATTTGTACAAATCCCAAGCTCGCCTGGAAGTATTCCTTTACATCTAACGGCGGTGTACTAGTCATTGGGGTACCCGTTGCAAGACATAGTCGCACCAGTGATACCGCCGGCAAGATCAGGTTTCTCGGTTATCCAAATGTGATAACATAAGAAGAGGCGAGGCAGAAGGCCGTAAAGCTCGATGACAGAAAAAAGGGCGAGCAACAGCCCGTTCATGAGCCATGACGACTTGCCGCAACCTCCTCAAGCACTCACCCGGGGCAACTCCGACGCTGATGCTCATCAGTTAGGCACGTTGATACATTTCGCCGATGAAATAGGCGACAGGATTCCGTGAAAGGTTCGTCCCGGTCTCAGGTTGCATGCATGGTCACCTGAGATACGATTTCGACCAGTTTCCCGATCGCCTCGTCAAATCTTCTGGCGCCAGAACTCACCAGCTTGTGCATAACAACTCAATGACAAGATTCGCATCATCCTAAACTTCATTGTCGCACAGCTCGTTCTCATTCATTCAGACTTTACACGGCATACCCAGTTTTTCCTTTCCAGGTCCAGATCCTGGCTCGTTACCCCTCATCGCCTCTGTCACCTCAGCCCGCGATCCCCGCGGGAAAGTGGAGCGGAGCTGGAATGGACCCCAAGACAGAGTTGAGAAATTTCCATCCTCTTGAGGGCACAATGAAGTACGACAGCTCTATTCGATCACAAGAGCCGCGGCATGGATCTTTAGTTAATCACGCTGCACCGCTCGTGCCTGAATCGAAGTTGAGAGGCTACGAGAGCAGAAACTATGATACGACGACCAGTCCGACGGCAATACCGCATTTGCGAAGTGTCCCCGTAATACCCTCCCTGTCTACTGCACCGGATCCAATGTCACGGCCGTTCTTCGACCCCATCCGCGATGCTTTGGACAGCATGGCAATAAACCCCCAAACCAACTCACAACCTGCGTCAGAAGACGTCGAAATGATGCCCTCGTCACCTCCGGCGGCTCAATTTCCTCGAGGCCGGGTCGAATTCACACACCCATCGTTCAATACCGCCAGGTCAAAGCAAAAGACTGATAAACCCACTCCTAAAGCCCCAAAGGTCTTCAAATTTCTTGATATATCTCACCCACAAGACAAGGATCGTCACAGAACAACAGTCAGATCGGTTGCAGCTTCGAATGCGTATACACGGAATGGAAATATCCAACGCTCCAATGTCGCAGTTTTTCCGTCGGGACACAGAGGAACTGGCCGACTCGTCCGACGCGAGGACGCTGTTCGACTTCTACCCTGGTCAACAAATCGAGACACTGGCCATATCTCCATACCTGGACAAGAGTCCGGTGTAGGGGTTGCTACCCAGGCAATGCCCAAAAACGACCCCGACGCTCGAAGGGCATCTCACCCCCCTGTTCGATGCGACCAAAGCTCGGTGGCAACCGCGGAACCTGATTTAGAAGAAAGAAGCATCCACTTCACAGGCTCAGGTCCGCAGCCCAGCAATCTCTGCAGAGGCGTGGATGGCTCCAATACTAGCGGCGTTGCGAAGCGGTCTTCTCAGGAAACTGACGTCACCTACCCAGCTAAATCGCCAGGCCACAAAAGGAGACATGTGATTACAAGGCTACGAAAATATAGATCTAGCTCCCAAGACGCCTCAACAAGCCAGGAAAAGCCTTTGCTTTCGAGTTCAAGTGGCCAGTTTGGGGAGAGTCAAGAAAGCAACATTGGGAGGCCGGACAATGGCGACATAGACCAACCATGTCGGCAGCAGAGTCGTCGTACGGATAAAGACTGAGCCTTGATTCGCTCTCAGAACTTACCTTGCCGGAGATCGAGTACACATCCGCACAGTGCATGGGTCCACAAAAAGTCATTGGCTCCTGTATTTGAATTTTCTAGTTTTTGAGGGTATATGCGAGGCGCTTAGGAGAAAGGCGAAATGCAAAAGGGAAGGACCTGAACGATGAAGGACTTCGGCGAAAACTCACTCACATGCCAGCTTAGCGTTCTCTAGCGAGGAGTTAACAAATATTTGTCTGGATGACTATAGCATCAATACTCCCTGCTAATATTTGCCTCCGAGTACAGGTTAAAGAATAACCTGAGCCGGCTTGAGAACTGTCGCGAAGCCCGGGACCTCTCCGGAGCTCCTCGGCGCTTCCGGCGCCGCCCTCCGCGCCCCTTCGCGCCCCTTCGCGCCCCTCCGAGCGCCGCACCTACCCGCCCGGCTCTGGGTATATATAGACCCCTGCCCGCAGCTACTCACCTTTCTGCCGTAATGGACGTCTTCTTCCCTGTGCCCGTAAGTGTGACAAGAACTCATAGATGCCGGACAATATGTGCCCAATGTGAGGATAAAAGAATCAATGCACTAACTACCACTGGAGTGTTTGCCCTGAGAAGCAAGTGTCAATTACTAACCCGGACCACAAATTTTTGTGGAGGTAAGCTTCAGGCCAGTTTCACGTGGTGTCTGTTGTACGGAAGTCGTAGCTTCTCAATTAAATACAAGAGCTACTAAAGACGAACCGGAAATGAGGGGTGAACCCAGCAAAGAAGACCCTTAGTGCAGTCTTGCCAAGTAGAAACGTGCTGTGTACATCACCTGATGAACGATTCTCACTCATGACTGCAGACTGGTTCACGTTTCCCGGGTCGTGACCGACGTGATCACTGATGGACCACTTATTGATATGAAAAATGCTTTTGAAACCATGGACGTACAGCCGGTGTACCTAGAATCGATGAAGTTCAATGTTGCCAGTTACCCCCGGGACCTTATCCTATCCAGTTCCTTCCTCTCTTCCTTTTTCTTTGTGGCCCAGTACCAATGCCAAAGCCAGTGCCAGCTTCCCTGCAGAGCTTCATCGCAGCGTTCGTGCGGCCTGTGGTCAGATTCCGTCAACGATAGACCGCCGGAAAAAGGCTCGGGGGCAAGACACTTACAAGCATGGACTCCAGACGATTTCAGGGTCAGAACCAAGAATGCCGTACCAACCATCACGGCACTTCTCGCAAAACGACAACGTCTGCACCCTCCATCTCGTCGAGTCCGTGCGACACACTTCGTTGATGTACTTGCCAATCATCTTTGCCTGCTCGTCCGATGGCCCCGGCTTGCCCGGCCCGGGGGCCTCGCGTACGACGAGCTTCAGTAAACCTTCGAGCTGGGTCGTGTTGGCATTCGCGGTCCCGACAGCAGCAGCGTTCCGTCGAGGCCCGAGGGCGCAAAGGGCGCAGTAGTCTTTGAGCTCCGGCTCTGGCCCCGGCGATTCCGGTCGGAGAAGTCTCAGGGTGTCGGGGAAGTTCCAGCCCCGGATTTGGACGTGCGAAGGAGTCGGCGACCCGGGCGGGACGCCGGGCGGCTCCTCTTCACCGTTCATGAGCGCCGTTTTGCCAAATATCTCAACTTTGAAAGTGAGGGGGAAAAAAAACGAGGCCAAAGATTCGCGGGCGCGTGAGCAGGATATCTGGCTCGTCTTAAAGACTTGTCGCCCGATTCGCCAAGTCACTACGATGCGGTGTGCTGATGATGACCGACGGGCTTTCGATGCCGAAGACAGGTTCTTCAGGGGCCTGCCTCATGGTCGGCGATGGGGAGGCACCCTAGCGTTCCCCCCCGTCAGATAGATTGTGGTCGTTGGTGCTTCGTCCGCATCTGTGGCCTCGCTTAAGCGTTTCTGCTGCACAAGAGCGCAGACATGGGAGAACGCTCGGCCGTAGGGAGTGGCTGGTGTCCTGGAGGCTCGAAAGACTGAGAAGCCATGTGTCGCAACATTGTCGGGCCAGAATCGGCGTGAAACTTCACACAAAAGCCAGCGACAGATGTTAAGCTAGCAACGAATGCGACACTGGACCGCCTGCTTCGGCGTTTTTTGCCTGCCAACGACTGAGTCGGTTGTCTCTCGAACAAGTGGCTTTCCACAGCGCTGGAACGGAACTGCAAAAGCCTAGGGTGCTGCGAAATGCTGTTGCAAATGCGCCTTCGGGGAACTGATCCTTACCTTCCGACCAAGGTGGGCCAACGCCAAACCGGAGGCTGATTTGCGAGCATATCACGCAGAGGTGACTTTTCAGGGGAATGATCTGCAATCACACTGTCACTGCGCGCTAGTATCCTGATAAAACCAATCATGAGAGCCTACTTCCAAGGAACCATGTCGTTAGAATAATAGTTATATTTCTTAGACCCATCGTCGGTACGTACGTGACCCAAGTAGCCTTGATTAGTTCCCACCAGCGTGTGCTTCATATCCCTTCACATATCCTCAAGTCTCGATGAAGCCTAGTCTATGCTTCACTTTTTGCTAATATATAACGTTTTTACGATATTTCTATATAATATATCTTATAGGTAAAGACCCGTTACTTCCCATGAACTCTAGAAGAGTGGTAGTCTGACTACAAGCCTGCCGGAGTGTTGCAGCACCTCCCAATGAAATCAAAATGCAAGAGGTTGAAAAAGACTAATCATTCGACCTGCGCAGGACTCGAACCTGCAATCTTCGGAGTCCGGGAAACCGAAATCTGACGCGTTACCATTTCGCCAGCAGGCTTGTCCGTCGATAGTGAGGTTGTTACACCGAATCAAACCAGCGTAGCTTCCTCGATGGAAAGAGCACACGGAAAGGCTAACGGAAGGCAGGAGCAGTGCTTATTGTCAGCATCCCTGGTCTATCGAATATCTCACGCGCAGGTCCAGTGATCCGACGTCAGGTACTCGTAAGGAGATTAGTTTCCGACTGCTGCGAAGTTCTTTTACGTCTGGTCTATCATACCACATAAGTTTCACGTATCAACAACGTTATTCAGTTCTTGTTCGATGCCCTGTGCTAATCTGTATTCTTTTGGACAAGGCGAATATAGCTCTGTCTTCTACACACAGGTGTGTGAGCTCTTCCTTGTTCTCTGAAATTCCTGTTTCTTTGACTGCTTCAAGGATGCTCGTAAAGGAAACGATGCCACCTGATGCATTTCCACCTCCTTGATCTTTTCAACTGGCAGCCATTGTGAAGGGACATGTTTCTGGACGAAGTCGAGGTCTAGCTACCGGGGAATCAAATAGAGTGCGAATGAATCAAGACTCCAGATAAGCCGAGACATGAATCTTGTCGCTAAATAGGAAAGAGACCTTGAATTCACACTCATATGTATACCCGGCTAGGCTATCCACAGCGCCATTTCCATCGTGGGGCTCTCTGTGAGTGGCATCTACCACCTACGGAATGCTCTGAATACTAGTCTCCATCAAGAGATCGAACATGTTACGTCCGCTCAGTTCCAGTATTGAGCTTCGCCCGAGCACTGTAGTATCAATACGCAGTTGAAGAAGAACCCAATCACATGGAATCAACATCCTGTGGAACCTGGCGGTAAAGTAGGTAAAAGGGACCAATGTTCGTAGTCGGTCCGACGCGGGGAAGCTCGAGGGTTGCTGGTTTGTGTCATTGTTGAGGTAGCAGGGTCCGCGGCGCAGTCTGCGAAGTCGTCGAATTGCCCGTCGTAACGGGGTCATCTCGTGGAAGAACAGTCTTTTGAAGGAGGATCTGGATCCATGTTCGGCCATTCGTTTCCATGTTTCATGTGACGAGAAAGCCCCGCAATGGCCACCCAGCATTTGTTCACGCCAACCAACTGCATAAAGTGTCTTGGCAACCATGGATGTCACACAGGTACCAACTCGCGAACATCCAACACCGCCAGCGACCTTTTATAAGGCGGATGACCGTTCTACGAACTGCTGTGATGAGGAAATCTCGGAATCATGTCTGGGGCATTTGGGGCAGAGTCCATGATGATGCAAGGCCCCCTCGGTGTTGGTGGAGACTGCAGGCGTTGGCAAACAACAGGGGCTCAGCCAGAAACCCATATGTGCGCCCCATCCAGGGGATTGCCTGATAGTCCCGTTCGTCGGTTGCTCCAATGGCGAGCGCCAACGTCCAGACGTGTTGCGTCTGTAAATCATCGGGTGGATCAATGCTCCGTCGTTTCGCTCGATAAAGCGTCATCTATCGGCCCCACGCACAGATCCGCTTCTATCAATCTGGCCCTTAGTTGGACACTCCAGTTCATACCCAGCTGCCTTCTACCCGAGTCTACATGCCGCTGTTCCTTCTGAAGTTCAATCAAATGATCCTTCGTCTGCCATTCGAGGTACCCGTTGCGGTTGCAGCCATACTGTGCTTCCCCTCTCCACGGAAAAGATTTTGACTTCAACTCACGGTACCTAGTTTTCGCGACGCCGAAAGCACTCTTTGCCGCCATGGCTGGTTCAGACGCAAAGCCCGGGCGAGACCTTGATGTCTGATTCCACAGAAACTACCACGGCCTTGGCCGAAATGGCGATGTCCAACACCCCGAAGAGCACCCCGAAGCCTCGCACACCAGCACTCTCACCTGACGACCTCGCAATATAGGAATCGTCTAAGCTTCGCTGCCTTCTCTCACATAGTATGGCGACAACTGCAGCGTTGATAGCGGCCGAAGAGGATGACATGTTTCAGGGTGTCTCATTAACCTGGGCAAAGACCCACGTCCAGGTCTTGAAGGCCAGGAAGAAGAAAGGGATGCGTTACAGGAAAGACAGACTGCATTTTTATTCCGGTATCTTGAAAGAGGCAAAGCTGGTTAAGAATCCGAAAGCTATGACCTTGGACTGGGCTCAAGGGCAAGTTACCGAGAAAGCAAAGGCTCCATACTTCAAATCTGCTTTCGATCCCTGCTACTCCACAAGTTTGCTCTGCTGCTTGCATTCCCTCTTATGCCGAATTGAGCCTCGTTGCCCTACACCCCGGCGCCGTCGTCAATACCCGTCGTCAAACAATCCACCAGGAAGAACACTAGGCCACGCGGGCATCCATTGATCTTCGGTGGGGAGCCATAGCCGTCTTTCTCATCCCGAAGAATGGCACCCGGCACGGCTGCAGTCTGCGCACGTTTTTTGAATCGACTTGTCCGGCTCCCAGTGAAATCGAGGGCACACGCCGATGGGTACGACATTCGGTGACATGATGACGTCTTGGGGCTGATTGAGGAACCAGTCGTTGCAAAAGATGAAGGCTGGATCATATTGGACAGAAACGATGTGGCCGCCGGTGTAGGCTTCGGCGTTTCCTCGAGGGCAGGTGGTTTTGTTGGCGACGAAGTTCGCGCATGGGCAGATCAGCACTGTACGCGTTCCGCTGCACATATTGGATTGCTTGGAGGCGGTTGACGTTGGCGTGTTGATTGGATTTAGTCGAGAATAGCGCGATCGAGTTGTGAGGCAGGAAGGTGCTTTGATAAGCCCGCGTTTTTGTTTCCAGTGGAAAAGGAGACAATCCGAACGTAGAACGATGTGATATTATAGAGAATCAACCCCTTTTGCATTGGGTATTGAGGTGCTGCAATATAACTTCCCGATTTTCATAGCCTGAGTTCCACCTTCCGTGCCCGCTGAACAAGATGAAGCAAGTGCAAATCATATTGACCTCTCCCCGATTGTAGAAAGCAGCGAACCACCAGCCACAAACGTATGCGATTTTCCCAGCCAAACTCCCCAAAATGACAAATCAAAAACTTGGTGAGATCCCCAATAACAATCTGCAAGCTTTTGTGATGACCATATATCCCATTCGTGAAAGCAAAGTCTCGCGCAAAAGTCGCAAACGACAGCATGTTTCCTGCCTGTCAAGATAATTCGTGATCATAAAAATTCGTCAGACCTCTTCCAGACCACCCATCAGACAGCAGTTTTCGCGTCGGCATGGCTGATCATGCATCAGGCGAGGTGATGTAGCCAACTTGGAACACCTTTCTGCAAGTTGGGCATTTGCGAAGACATGCGTCTTTTGTGAGGCTGTCGAAGCAAGCGCGACAAGTTCTGTGTCCTGGAGGCTCATTGTCAGCAAAAGCCCAGAAGCGTGTGTAATTTAGGTCAAGCGCACCGCAGATGAGAACACACCAGTTGGCAACGGCGCCTTCGAGGCACACGGGGCACGCCGACTCTCCTGCCTGGTAGTTGAGCTGGACGTTCTGCATCTTGCCGCAACATGTGCCACGGTTGTCAAGACAAGATTGGCAAGCCGCCTGGGAAAGAGTCAGCATGCAATCCAAAGCAAGGTCCAATATCCTTGATGCGGAACATACATGACCGCACCTGGTGAAGATGTACGGTTTCTCGGTGTTGGGCTTGTCGCAACTGCAGTTTCTGGTGCTGAGGTCCTTGACTGGAGACTGGGGAAGAAGGACCTGGGCGGCGGCAGGCTCGGGAACTTCGAGTTTCTTCTTGGGCGGGAACTTCGGAATTCGGACGATGGAGCGCGCCTCTCGTCTTGTCTCCGCTCGGGCAAAGTAGCGCTTGGGATGAAAGAGCAAGTCGACGTTGTATTGGGGTTGGACGCTACGCCGACGCGGGCTGCGTCTAGCTGGAGTCGGCTGCGGATGAGGGTTTGCGGGAACCGCGACTGGTTGAGGGTGGACTCGACGGGGGGTAACTGCGGTTCATTATTATCGAATGTTCGAATTCATTGGTACAAGGAGCGTACAGCGCGGCATCTTGGAGAACGGAGATGATCGGCGAAGTTGTCGAGCAATCGGATGCTCAGTCCAGGCGATCGGAGAATAGAGCGCAGCAAGTCTCGGCGCGACCAGCAAAGACTCGTAGGCGGTTGAGATTCGGCAGGTGGTCAGCGCTGATGGTTGGCAACCGTCAAATGGCCAACGAGGAAGTCGAAATGGATGGCAGAAGGGTGAAGACGGCCACAGTTGACTTTGCCTCGTTCAAGGCAGCCCAGAATCTGGCTAGCTGAGCGGGAGAAGACGAGGAAGGTTGACGGAAGGTGCGCAGAAGACTGTGGTGTGGGAAAGAAATCTGAAGGCAGCGAGCCTCCAAGGAATTCACAACGGAAGGAAGGAAGGAAGGAAGGAACGAAGACTACTCAGAGAATGGCAACTTCCTATTGGCCTGGTGCAATGCAATGCGCGAGACATCAGTCGAAATGAGGAGATCTTTCTCGCTCGCTTTGGACTCGATATCAACCTGGAAGACAAAGTATAATAAAATATTCGAACCATATTGCAGACGTCAATAGCCCATATTTGCCTCGTTTTTCAACCATCTCGAAATATATCGTGATGCGTATATAAGCCGCAATTGCACTATTGCAATTGTAGTTCTACTTTTGCGGCTTATCCTATTCGCTATAGTTATAAGCCTAGCTTTATACTACCCTAACTATATACTAGAATAGTTTAAGTACATCTTTTAGGCTTATATAATCCCTACCCTAGGGGTTTAAGGTTTAAGTCCCCTATCTTAGTATTAGAGGTTTAAATCCTAGTAGCATAACTACCTAGATTTTAGCGAGATATACCTAATTAGAAGGTTAAAAGTATTATAGTTCTACGCTTATTAGGGCGAAACTAAGGGGGTATATTATAATACATATAGAAGCCGCAATTATACTATCGCAATTATAGTTCCACTTTTGCGGCTTATCCTATTCGCCACAAAATACCTTCACACTTCATGTGAATTTTAGCCCAGCCGACGCAGCTGCAGGCAAGTCAGTACAAGAAAAGTCTCATCAGATCCTCAAGATAATAGGTATAGGCTAGGCGTTATAAATTCTGCGGCTAGACTTGACGAAGGACTCGACCAGCCTTCGAGGCAAAAAACTGTGATTAGAAGCAGGGACTTGAGACGATTGACTCTTGGAGGATTTGCAATTGACAGTTGACTACCCACCGCAGGCCATAGAGAAACAATACTGGTAACAAATACTATTTCCAACCATTTCCTCTTTCTTTATGAGACGACTCCGTAATTGTAGAAAGATTCCTTTTGCTTCTTTGAGATTCAACCAGCTTAACGATTTGTACTCACAAATTTGCCGGGTCGAGGGTGGACAGCTCATAGCACCTTGGATAAACCGTTAGAAGCCGCTCATGCTTGAGTGCATAGAGCTCATGGAGTGAATGTCTCTATTTGCAACAGCGCCAATTATAGTCAGATGAGCATGGATGCCACTGCGTATGTTCCATCAGACCTGGAATACAAAGAGGACTTGCGAGACTTGACACTGGCCGAAAAGCGCATAACATAAGGTGTAGCGGACTTGAGCCGGACCAACCCCGAGACCGTTCGGCCATAACGAGACACCCTTGACTCGGACTTTCTTTGGTGGCAGTCATGCGAGATGCTGGATCACTAGCTTTATTGTCCCTTCTCGGAAGGTCGCAATAGCCGGGCGGGGTACCCATAATCGCCGATTGCATGCCCGAGATAAGTCACCCACGACGGCAACATGGTCGACCATCACGCTCGGCCGAGCTGCCCTAACGAGCATGTTTTTTTCTCCGACCATCCTCTTACTCCAGGAAGCGAAGAACCAAATTTAACTTTGATGCATCGCGACCTGGCCATCTGCCTCATTGGGTGTCAAAGCACCTTCATGGTACTGATGCAATCAGACCATCTTCGCAGTAATCGTCCCCGCAATCGGAGGTAGCAATCATCATTCCCCGCCAATCATCGTCTCAAAGTCGGGGCAGGGTTACGTGAACTGCAACGTTGCGCTCAGTGAAAGAGGGACTGCCTACCATGGAACACGATGCACATGTCTGCGGCTATAAGACAGTACAGGCTCCCTCTGGCCAAAAACTACAAGACGTCTCTGAATGTGTTGTAATTCGATTCCTGCTTCGAAATGTCCACCCTCAAAAATCTGGGACTAGGTGCTGTCCTGCACGCCCTTTTGTTCACGTCGTGGGTTCCAACAAAGGCGTTTGCGCAGACCGGTAAGAACATCAAGTCAATATTTCTTTTTAAAGACGTTCTCCAGTCAAACACTACGGCACTGAAGACTTCGGGGTTCGACACCCTACTCATCTTCAGGATTGGCGTTCTCGAGAACGGCGACCTCGTTTACTACTCGACGGGCGATGCGGGCGAAGCAGTTGATGCCCCGGTGGTGACGAGTGGACAGTATGTCGGTGGAGCCGCCCTAGCTGAGCGGATTCAATCGTTCAAAACTGGGATCACCAAAATCAACCGGGTGGAGGTGTCACTGGTTTCCCACGACACGACATTCCAAAACATCAGAACGCTCATCAACAACAATGGGACTGGCCCAGACTCCATTTTGTACCAAGGCTTTCAGGTTCTCAAAACGCAATGGAATCTTGACGCCTTCAACAATGATGACGAGAGCGTCTACGACGTAGCAAGCACAGTGAGCTTTGCGCAACTACTCGGCACGATTGGATTCCAATACTCCGTTGCACCGTACACGAATAGCGGGTTCTGGGCGACGGTGAGAAGTCAGGTAGAAGCTGCTTCACCTGGTCTTTTTGATCGCGTCTACTTGCAGGTTTACGATGGTGGAGCGGGAAACAACCCAGGGGCCTGGCAAACAGCTCTAGGAATGAAGGTCATTCCTCTCCTGTGGGTGGTCAATGATGCAAAGCCATCACAGGGAGTGACTCCCGATCAAGCCCAGACCCGATTCTCTAGTTGGAAGACGCAGTACGATATTGCGGGTGGTGGGTATTGGAACGATTATGATATTGAGAAGATGGGGTCCTCTTATGAAGAATATGCGGGTGTGCTCACGAAAGTTTTCACATAGGAGTCACAGTCAGCGGTGAACACATACAATATACAAGCGGAACTCCTCAAGAAGATGTGTGCAAACTTCCGCTGTGTCTACACTGGCTGCAGCATCATTGGGCAGCCTCCCGGTGGTCCTGCTGCCTGGAAATGTAATGCTTGCACACAAAAATGGTAGGAAAGAATTTGTCACGAATGGTTGTATGTCTACTCAATGGAAACCGATCAATATTCAGAAGAGACTTGCTTCATGCGAGCCTCGAAATTTGATATCATGTGATGTAAGCGAGACGAATCTTAAACCTAGTTTCGCCAGACCTGCTGTGTGCGGACAGGACTGATGTGATCGCTTCAAGCAAGCATCATCTTCAATTAGGGTTTGCCTCAATGCGAGATCTTCGTCAGTGGAATGTCACCCACTTCTAGCTTGTTGAGACCTGGAGCGGCCACTTCCCCGCATCGATAAGTCTGCGACTCTGTCTTGGAGAAATCCATGTTCTCTGTACCAAGACGATTCCCATTTCTTGTTCCGTCACAGCCGTTGGCGTACAAGTCATCCGTCGATCCCCTGAAACTACTCCCATCCTCCAGCCGCTCGAACGAACCATCAAGATCGCCCTCATCCTCAGCAGAAGTACAGAGATTGCCTCTGCATCGATTGGATATCTTGCCAATGGTGACAAGCGTGGTCAGGTTCCTGGAGTTACCAGATCTGCTAGCTTCTCCGAGTCCGGTTTTCAGGGACTCAGACCGGCCCCGAGATCTGACGGCGCTGACAAGACCGCCGAAGAGGCGCCGGAAATGTGGAGCGCAGGGCGGGAGACACGCACCGATGATGGCAAGGCATGTTTCGATGGCGGAGGCCGCTTGGGGTATGATGACTGTCTGACTAATGTTGTTTCCGGATGAACCGGCGCCCGGGCGGTATATACAGAAGAGCACAAGCCGGGCTACTGATGCAAGCACGACGCTTGGTTGAATGCTTAGCTCAAGCCTATCCATGGTCGGGTTGTCACGTTAACTAACCTGCCACCCAGAAGGAAAACGCCCGAGATCGCGAGCTTCTTGTCTCGGCCCATTTGCAATTTCCATACCTCATTGATCGGAAGGGCGACGGTGAGGACATCGAAGACGATGTTCGGCACAGTTATCCCAATGTAGAACTTGCTCGAGTCGATGCATGTGCCGGGAATGGTTTGGTCCCAAAACCGCGCGACTGGAGTACAAGAGAAAACTAGTATGAGTCTAGTCAGCATGTATTCCATTGATGCAAAACTCACGAGTTTCATCGGAGGTTCAAGAGCACTTACTGCTGACCACAATAACAGCGATGCCCCAGCCGATGAGGCCGGAAGCGATAGCCCAGACAAAGCATCGAAGAGTTTTTGAAGCCGAGAATATTCTGTAGAACATTGTCAAAACCGAAAGCTTAGACAATGGACAGGCAGTTCCATAGGCAACTTCAATCGCCATGATACACTACGAGAAAATGAGCGCTTTTCAATGCCCGGATAAAATGCTCTCACCTTCAGAAACGGAGTCACACCACCAGGAAAGGTCGTTGAAATCTTGGTGATTTCCGATCCCAAACCGTAATGCACGGCTAATTATACAAGTTAGCGGTCACTACAAGGTTGAGCCGAGGAGGGTTTAAACCTGCCGATGCCTTCACTGATGAGCATGATATGATTCGCAATCTTTCGAAAGTAGGATCAGTACAATCTTCTGCGTATGAAGACGGGAAATGGACACACCAATGCTACGAGCGCAACATATTCGTCAAATTCCCAAGGCGACTTCGCTATTCTTCGAGCTGAATACAGTCGCATTCCCACAAGTAAAGTCGCAAGAATGCTGAATATCGAGTGCGGAATGATCAAGATACCAGCAATGTTTCTCTCGGAGGAGTAAGTGACCCCGTCCATGTTAGAACAAGTAGCTTTGAGAATAATAAAGACGTGCCAACTCTAGCATCCTACAAAATCTTGCAGTTGAGTCTGGTCATATACGAATTCGCTGACTCGTTAATAAGGTTCGATGTGAAAATGTCTCGCGCATTTTTCCAGCCTGTACCTTGTAGGACTGTGGGTTCCAACACCAGGTATCATATTGAAATCACTCCTCATCATCCACACCAACTGTATACAAAGATGCCAGCCCGCCACAACAGCGGCCGTCAGCATTACGATCGGCTCTATTTGCCCTCCGTTGAAACTCCACCGGACTGGGGTGAACAGCCACTCATTTGCTGCGAAATAACAAGCTTTGATGGAAAACACAACTCTTATTGGGATTCGAGTCAAGCCGGCCCACCATTGGGAGTATTTCAAGACCCAAAGAGGAATGACTTATCCCACTTCTTAGGGTCACGACTCACTCATAACCGTTGGGCCATGGGATTGGACTGCATAAGATAGACTGGCTTCGCCCTCGTGCCGTGGATTTCACGCAACCCGCATCCTCCCCTTCCCGAGACCACGGAGCTCGGCCACACTTATCCCATCACGCCTCACGAGCTTCGGAAGTCCAAATATGGCTGTTTCAAACAACAATTCCAAGCCTTTGGGCATCCTGTTCGTTCATGGCGGTTTTCACAAATCTTCCTGCTTTGATTTAGCCAAGTCTCGCCTGGAAGAAGCAGGCTTCTTCCCCGTCCTCGGGGTAGACTTACCCAGCGTTGGCAATGATCCGGGCGTGACTGTGGAAGACGACGCCCGTCAAATTCAGAAAGATCTGAATCCTTGGCTCGACGAGGGCAAGGAGTTTCTCGCCCTGGCCCACTCGTACGGCGGCACACCCCTGACAATAGCATCCAAAGGCTACTCAGTAGCCGACAGAGCCGCCCAGGCGGGTGGGAAGAAGGGAGGCATTCGCGCCGTGGTCTACGTCACCGCGAACATGCCCCCCAAGAAAGGTGCCAGTGCTCTCAGCGTGTTGCCCCCGGGGCTAGACATCGTCGACGTAGCCAATGGTCTGGTCACAGCGAACATGAAGGCAAAAGCAGCTTTCTACGGACCTGACATGCCCGACGAACAGGCCGAACATTGCATGGCGTCTTTGCTGCCCCAGTCGCAGAGGTCGTTATTCGATGGGGCGTCAATGGGAGTGGAAGAGCTCACCATTCCGGCATACTACATCCTGTGCGAGAAGGACCAGACCATTCCTCCGGCAACGCAAGAGCAGATCATTTCCACCATCCCGACGCTGAAAAGAGTCTTGCGAAACCCAGGTGGTCATTCTGCATTCATCACGGAAGTTGATAGGTTCGTCGATCAGATTGGGGAGATTTCAGCGGAGGTGAAGGATGAATGATTGGGAACATTTCTGAAAACTGGTTTCTGCGGCGAGAAATGGCTCGGTATCCACTCGATGAATGCTTGGAATACAGTAGGAATTCCACCTGAAGCAACAACTTTCCCAAGCCAAGTCTGTATGTGTAACTCTGTACATGCTTGAAAACAAAAACAAGGCTCTAGGGACTCGGGGTTAGGGCGCTCCGGTAAGCCCGATGAAAAAAGGCGCGAATATCAATTCAAAGGATGTCAACTTCATTGCCAGGCCTGAACTCAAAACGACCGTAGAGAGAAGACGCAAAACACTATGCTCCGCGATCCGCGTCTGTGTGATTGGACATCCAGCCACGACTAATGACCAATGTGGAAGGATCATTGCCACGTCTAGTCACTTTCCCACCGGTCGATTTCATGGCCACAAATAGTTCGCACAAATTAACGACAGTTTGAGGGGCTAACCTTCGGAGCAAAGTCTCTGAGTTTTGCAATATATTCATTAGATGCCTCTGCGATGATCTCGTGCCTCTGAATCGGATAATCTCCAGCTTTGCTGTAGGCACTGTGGCGGCTAGGTCTTCCATGGACTTCACCGTTACCAAGGCACTATTGGTTGGTGACAGGACCAGCATCGGAGCACGTATTTCCCCCAGGAAAGGGCGAGCCCAATCAATGACATGCTTGAGGCTATGACTTGCACCCGAACGCTAGAAACTCTTGGGCAGAAGCCGGCAACTGGGTTGGCGAGGAGCAGATGATGACAGAGATGATACGTTCGAGGTACCTCGCGACAAACATCTCAGCCAGCATTGTACTCATCGACTCGTCAATGAAATGGACTTTTTGGTTTTGAGCTGGTCCAAAGTATCTTTGATCTCATCCAGGATGGTTTCGAGCGAATAGTCGTAACCAAGGTCCTTGTCTACTCGAGTGTAGCTGGGGCCCCCATGACCCCGAAGTTCTCGGCGGAGAATGTTATAATGTCGTGAAAGAGCCGGCACCCAGTGATAAAACGTTCCGCGGTGCGAGCAAAGCCATGTTGCAGCTGAATGGTCTCTGCCGGCCGCCAAGGGTCGGCAAAGCTATCTAGCATGTATGCCGTTGTCTGCCTATTCGCATGACATATAACTGACGCTTAGAAGTTTGCATTTTGTGTACTTCTTCCGACTTCTCAGGGCGGTTGTTTCGTCGAAACTAAAATCACTCAAGCCACAGGCTGCCACAGCTTTCCAGCAGCGGTAGCAACTTCTCTGACTATATCCTGACGCAGATTTGGCCCCAAGTTGGTCGGTACTATAGTTGCTCTGAAGCAGCACCATGACTATGTGGGGTAGTGTGCAGTGCCCCTTCTGATATAATCCAGAGGAGATGCGGATTCGTTATCCCACATGGAGTCCAGGATAACCCCCCTATGGGAGATTTACTTGCGGGATGTTTTAGGGCAAAGTTTCTTTGAACAGCAGATATGACAGCACCAGTCTAATCAACCTCGGCACGACGCGGGCTGTCCCTCAATGTCTTCCGAGTGCAAGAAATTAACACCCCAAACTCTCTGATTTCATTTCAGAATCGCACTTTTAACTCAGTGGAAGGCTCTGGGCTTTCCAAGACTTGGGTATCCCAATTTTCCACAACGAAAGGCTTTGGAACGCGAGATCATCTGATGAGTGGAGTGAACTGTGCTGGAACAGTAACAGGAACCAACAGAAAGGTCGGCGTTACACAATTGAAGACGTGCTGGTGGACATCTTACTGGAAGGGAAGTATCATGCGAGCACCGTGCCATACCATGTATCACCACTCACGGCCCTGGTAATGGCACATGCGGTGGTTGTTCACATGTGGCAGCGGCTGCAGGTTTGCCAAGCACTCGCCTCAAACACCTCAGCATTTTCTTCTGATTTGAAGCACGACCCCTAAAGCTAGTCACTACTCACTGGCGCAATGCATCCCTTGCCCGCTGGAACGCATTTCTCTAGAGTGTGAACAGCGGGCTTCGACGTCCCGATGAGTTTAAAGACGAGAGGGACAAAGATTGCTCACTTGTTTTGAACTGTCAGGCTATCCTGGGAATAGCATACACAAGAATCGCCAGCCCTTCAACACGTCTAAGCCTGATGAATGTAGAGAACGCCGGTGTGGACTCGGCGATATCGTCGTTCGTTACCGCGAAGATGAACCGAAGCCCTCAGCTACTGGACGTTGTCACCAAGGCCTTTGAGGGTTTGAGGAGTCCAGTCAAAATTGGCTACCTCCTAGTACGTTGGACGGCAGCTTTTCGCTGGAGCGTTGAGCATGCACTGTCAGGCTGGACCAGCGGGAAGTTGACCCTATGAAACCGAATAATGTCGAAATCGTCCACTGAAAATGTCGTAAAGCCTTACTCGTGTCTAAATGGGCGCATTCTGTCGAGACTAGTGACTTGGCTGGTATACAGCCAACTGCAGCCGAGAGCGAGCTGTTTGCGGTTATCAGGGAGGTTTCAGAAGAGACTGGATGCGAACTGGGTGATGGTTCATCACTGGCGGATGCCGTAGCTAAGACCTGGGGGTGGTTCATGCGAGAGGTAGGCCATTCTTCTCCTGCTAGCCGTTACTACTGACTGAACATTGCTGTGAACGTCTGGATATGGAGCTTCACTCCTCGCATGGGCGAGACTCTAGACCGACTGGCTGATGCCTATGCCAGAATAAACGAGGCTGTCCAGAGGACATAACGTCAGCGGGTCTTCATATTCGCGAGAGTTGGGCGGTAGAATCTGCGTGACTCCGGATAACCAGGCAGTCATGGGATAGCTTTCTTATTGCTCAAGAAGATGCCGCTTGGAACTTCCTGTGATGTTCAAGGCGCAATGTGAGAAGGCGATTTAGATAACTTGTCTGAATCGCAGGCGAATTTTAGGAGAACCTTCTCACCTCGGACACGCGACACGAGAAGAGTGTTGAGCTCTCAGTGACCAATCAATGGCAAACGATTCACAGGATGGTTTCTGTTTTCCTGCAAATAATAAGTTGTTCAATACGAATACTTTGGTCTCTGAACCCACCACTGTTGAAGTCTGTCACAAGGGATCGACGATTCGACGTTGCATATTATGCACCGTGTGTTTTTTCTCACGTACCCCGCAAAACCAGCTTGCTGGACTCCAACCACTCACTCGTCGTCTTGTGAATTTCTCACCTATTTACCTTCAAAACGCGAGATTCCGATCAAAATGCAAGAAAGTTTGCAATCCTCGTTGTTGGATCTCGAGGCCGCAGCCCGTGGCGAAGTCCGCGTTTCCGCCCTACGCGGCGGTGAATTTACGCTTCCCAGCAACCTCTTCGTAGCAGGCGTCTCCGCCACCGAGAGAATGCTGGTACCATCACTTTCATTTTTGATCGTCCAGAGAGGTGCCGAACAGAAGTCGAGACGTATTCTGTTTGACCTGGGACTTCGTCGCGATACGGAGACATACGCGCCTCCTATACAACAGCATCTGAACAACAGGCAACCGATGCGGTTATTGCCAGATATTCGACGGAGTCTGCTCGATGGTAGCATGAGCCTTGATAAGATCGACCACGTTGTGCTCAGTCACGTCCACTGGGATCACATTGGCACACCGGCGGACTTTCCCACCGCTCAGTTCTTTGTGGGAGCAGGGTCGTTGGATATCCTCAGAAACGGACTGAATGGTCACATGTCGCATTCCAACTTCCAGGCCGATTTGTTCGAAGGTCTCCACGTGCAAGAATTCCCTCGTATCTCGGAAGCGGAACGTGGCTCCAACCGTGGTTGGCGAGATGTAGGGGGCATGAAGATCCTCGACTTCACGGATGACGATAGCGGTTCAATCTTTGTTGTCGACTCTCCTGGCCACCTCACTGGACATGCCAATCTGCTCGTCAGAACAGGCCGGCGAAGATGGGCATTGCTGATCGGAGACGCCTGCCACGATGGGCGTTTGCTTTCCGGGGAGATGCCAATCGCCGAATGGACGGACGACCAAGGTCGGCTATGTTGCATCCACGTGGATAAGAAGAAGGCTACCGAGACTTTGAAGAAAATACGGGAATGGGTGTCCGCTTTCAAGGCGTCTGGTATGATTCTGCAAGTAATTTTCGCGCACGATGCGGGGTGGGCAAATGCACGCGAAGACGCTTTCTTCCCAGGAATCATTCAGTAGCCGGTGGTCTACTCAAGAAAACGATAGTCAAAACTGAAGTCAGCTATGATGTTTTGGAATCATGTTGAATTTTATGAATCCTGTTTAAGAGCTGTCAATATGGCTTGATTTGCATGTGCTACGAAGCTCATCAGATGACCGACCTACCCCGCGAACCATCTCACACTAACGAGGTCGGTTTGCCTAGCTTATCAGTCGCCGTGCCGACGGCCCCACAGTCAGGGATCATTCGTCCTTGATTTTGGCAACTTCACGGCTTCACGAATACGCTTTCAAATTTCTTGCGCGGACGAGTCTTCATTCTCCAATGTCAATATGATGGATTAGTCTCTTATCGTGATGCCTTCAGCATCGCCCGTTCCTAGCGCAGTATATAACTAACGTTAGCTCCGGAGCGACCTTTTTCTAGAGGTCGTTCCTCTAACTATAGTTATAAGTAACTACGTTATAGCTACTCTTATTATAATAGAATAAGCTCTTTAGTAACTATAAATATAACCCTATAGGACGTTTCTTAATAGTTATAAGCCTAGCTCTAACTAGACCCCTAATTATTATTTTAAAATAAACTTTTATTACTAAAAGTACTTATTAAAACTTCCTCTCTCCTATTCCTTCTTTCCTCTTTATTATATATAATCCTCTATTATTATAAACCCTCTATTTCTAAATAACTTTAATTATAATATCTTCTATTACTATTACTATAATATTATACTATCTAATTATATATAGGGACTTTACTACTTAATATATTATAATCTAAGCTAAAGCCTAAGCTATTAGAGTCTAGAAGTATATTAACTTAAATAACCTTAAGGGATCTTTATACCTAGGTATAACCTCGTTAGAAACTCTAACTCTTAACTTATATATTACTAAATAAAACTAGGATATTAATACCTAGTACTTATAAGAGAAGAGCGCTTATAATTAATATATCGCTCTACTTAAATAAGAGGCTCTAGAAGAGGCTATTACTAACGCTGCTTTTAGGACTACTCTTAAGTCTATTACTAGGATATAAATAATAAATAAATTATAACCCCTTTAGCCTCTAGCTACCCTAGGTATAATTAATAAGAATACTATAGGTATATAGGAATAATACTTAGATTACTTTTATTTACTTACTATATAAGAGTCTAAGCGAACCTGCGAGGACTAGGAGTTTAAATAGATTAACTATCTAGTTATAGAGATTATTACTTATAATATTATTATACTTATATATATAGAACTTCTTACTAAAAGGGATATAACCCTATATAGCCTTATTATTAATCTTAAATATTACTACGCTCTAAGTAAAGCTAGTACTCTTATTACTATTTAAGAGGAGTATATCTAAGTACTAGAGAAGGTAAATAGGAGTATTAATTCTAATACCTAGATTAAGAACTTTAGGGGGGTTTATTTCTATATTACCTAGCTTAAGCTTCCTAAAGCGAGTAATACCCTTGCTTTAAAAACTTTTCTTTAAGTAATAAGTTATTACTTTATACCTACTTAGGCTAATATAGAGATTATAAATATCCTTAAATAGGAGTAAGTAGGGATACTAGAAAGGGCTAGAACCAAAGGGAACTAGAAAGATAACAAATAACATAGCTCTACTTATAAATAGGTAAGAATATTAAGAGTAGGCTTAAAAGATATATAGAATAATTCGTAGATCTAATTAAAAGAGATTATCTTAATTAGGTATAGATTCGCTAAGAAATTACTAAAAAACGAGGTATAGGGTTATTAAGGTACTAATAGTAATAATAAAAATACTATCCTTTTTCTCTACTATACTCCTCTCCTCTACGCTCTATTTTATAATCTCCCTATAATAGGTCTATATACTAAGGGAGTTTTCTAAACGTTATATAGCTAAGTCTATCCTATTCTATTCTAATTATCCCCTTAAGACGTTTTATAATATTATAAAAGAGAATTTTAAAAAAATAAATAAAACTACTTTATAGAAATAGTAAATAAACTCTATTTATAGATCTAATTTATTAATAACGTCTTCTAGGTAAGTAATCTTATTATTAAAAAGGTCCCTTAGGTTTAACTATCTTTTACTATAAGTTATATCTTAATAATAGCTTTACTACCTCTTCTTTTTTATTATACTCCTTATCCTACTCTAATCCTTAGTATAGCTAAAACTACTTACCCTATTATACTAGGCGTGAGAAATTATAGTAATATACTCCCTTAGGCGTATTCTACTCGATCTAATCCTACTAATTAACCTTCTATTAGACGTAGTTTATATAGCTATAGTTATACTTATTTAAAGGACTAGGCCTCTTAGGATATAATAATATATCTATAAGTATAGTTCTTAAGTATAGCTTAATAGTTATACTACGACTTAGCGTCTATAAGACCTATAACTAAAGCTAATATCTAAGGTATTTAAGCGTATTATTTAATATTTTAGATAAAGTAGACCTAGATAATACTAATAATTTATAAATAAGTTAAGGAATATCTATTATAGGAGATAGTATAATATTATTATTATTTCTAAAGTCTACTATATTATTATCTATAAGCAAAGGAGTAGGAGGGTATAAAAGGAAGAAAGGTGCTTTCTTAAAGATTTCTTAGCTTAATAGGGTATCTTATATAGCTATATTACTATTAATAGTTAAGTTATAGAACTCTATAGTAATTATAGATATATATTAAGTAACTAAGGGGATTTTAGAGTTAGAGAATAATATATTATTACTTAAGGTTATACTACTAAAACGTAGAGATAG